>CM070506.1:10855305-11064435 GCA_036346375.1 Guadua angustifolia
TTGTGAAGATCTTGTGCAAGTGATTCAAATAAAATGGAGGAAATGAAGCGGGGATTTGATAGTTTTTGGTGATTTGGTTGTTATGGAAGGAAATGAATGCACGTGTTTTCAGCATAAAGTACAGATCTATGCAGGAAATGAATGCACGTGTTTTTGATATGGTTCCCTAATAAGTGCTCTGCCCATATTGTAGTAGAACGGTGGTAATTTCTCTTCTTCTATTAATGCAACGGCAGGCAAGTCTTCTGCGTGTTCTCGAAAAAAAAAATGGAGAACCAGCCCAGGACATCTTAACCACCAGCAATACAACAATTAATGGGCATGGCTCAATCGTCTTTGCATAAATAGAGACAATCACATGCTTTTAACGAACTCATGCAACCTTCCTGCTTTCAAAAATAATAATTCTGTTCGTATTTAGCATTTTAATAAAATCGTGATACGGGTAGCATCTTATTCAACTTTCTACATTTGGTTAATCAAAGGTGCACTAATTATACCAATTTTAAGTTAAAGATTTTGACTGTACTCCATGTTTGTTCCCAAGAATTAGAAATTCTCAAATTAATCAGACGAAATATATGCCTATACGACTTATTTTGGTGGATCCGATTATAATGGTTTAGGTTAATCATATATACATGTTAGAGCTGAAATACAAATGTATTTTTAATCGAAATCTTTAGAGTCGTGTAACAACTATATATAACTCTGCTTTTGAAATATAATCAGATAGATCATGCTGTCTAGCTACGCAATTTGTGCTGGAATTGGAATTTCGGTTAGTTAAGGATAAAATGAATAAATAAGTACTAGCATTAAACTTTTAAGATAAATAAAAATTCCTTATGAAAAGGGTCGTTTAATCATATATATATATATATATATATATATATATATATATATATATATATATATATATATATATATATATATATATACACACACACACACACACGTGTTAGAGTTGAAATACAAATGCATTTTTAAGCAAAAGCTTTAGAGTCGTGTAACAAATATAACTCTGCTTTTGAAATATAATCATATAGATCATACTGTACGTCTAGCTACGCAATTTGTGCTGGAATTTCGGTTAGTTAAGGATCAAATGAATAAATAAGTACTAGCATCAAACTTTTAAGATAAATAAAAAATTCCTTGGGAAAAGGGTAAAAGACTAGCTCTTAGTCTACTTTGTGAAATAGCATGTAGAGAAGCTAGCATACCACTTCAAGCATGATGGATTTCTATACAGGAGACCAAAGAATTAATATAGAAAGCTTCATGGATCTAACCCATCTGCTCCTCCAGATCTCTTCGCCTGCAATGGCAAATGATGTGTGTGCATCGAAGTTGTTAATCCATCCATATGCAGATATGCTTATTTTGGACAGAACAGAGTTGTACTGAAAAAATGTGGTGGAGGAAACAAAAAAAATGATATTGCACCCCTGTTGGTCTTGTTTAATTTCTCAGGAAACAAAAAAGAAAAATCTATTGGACTTAACTTGCAGTAGCTAGCAGCCAAACCAGGTGAAAGAGGAAGAAGGGAAATAAGAGTAGTGGACTGTCGATGATGGTTCGCAACGAAATCTTCGGTCTGCCCAAGAAGATGCTGGCTGCACGCTTTAGTTTTCTTCAAGTCATTCTTTTACTAAAGCATGCACTTACGTACTTTTGTTTGCTTGGTTTGGAGCCAAGGAATAAAGATAGGAGCTGTGTCATCATGTCAACTAAAGTTTCACCATGGCTTTGCTGACTGTCCAAGGAACCCATCAAGCGCCAATACACACATAAAACATGTAGGACCGACAACAGCGGAAGTGAATGGGAGCCTACACAAACAAAAGATTTTTGCAAACTTTTCCCTCACGAAGACCACTGTACTTGCACTCCAATAGCTGTAAGGAGCTAAGAAGAACAAAGCCTAACCATTCACAAAGAATGCTCCAAGAAAAAACGAGCCAAATGGATCAGGACATGTCCGGCGATCAGACCGGAGTGCAAAGGGTCGTCTGACCTCTCGACAAAATCATTATAACAGCTAGAGAGGAACTTGCACAAATTTTAAATTATAGCTCCAAATGACTCAAAATTTGAGCCAAAGATATATCATGACCTTAGGAATATAAAACAACGTGATTTATTGAAAGAACATAAGGATGTCTGGACCTTTTCACTTTTAAATCTCTTCTGCACCAAAAATGGGCTTAAATCCACAATGAACCAACTCTGAAACCGAGGCTCCAAATCCTATGAAATTTGGAATACACCTTCTCTAGGATGTCAGAAACTTATTCCAAGGAAAGATCATGAAGATCATAGGCAAAGTTCCAATCTTTTTCCTTTCAAAAAAAGATTGCACCAAAACTGCGCAAAACTATGAAACGATTATAGAGAGGAGTTTGTGGGAGAAATCAAGCCATGGTGGCTAAGGATGGTTTCCCACATGTCCTTGCATCCTCAAATCAAAACAACAACCAATCTAAAATCTCTCAAGATCACCCCCCCCACCAAAATCACCCTTTCTTATGCCAAAACTAGGCAATCACAAGAACATGCTATGGAAGGTGCCTAGATGCCAGTCTGCAAAAGATATCTCCATCAATTATACGTCCTTGGCACAAAGCAAGATAAGAGAAGGGAAACACCAAAAACCAAGCAAAATCAAGAAATCAACATATCAGAGAGACTTGAACAAATTTGATAAACACATTGATGCCTGTAGATGAATATTTACAACCACTCTCAAAGCCTAAAGATGACAAGAAAACTCAAGCACGAGAGCCACAACTCATCTCTCAAAAGTTTTCTTTAAGATCCATCTACTAGAAAATGTTGTTCATAGCTAGATCCCTCAATTTCGGTGTTACCATAACTGAACTCATTTTGAGACTCACTACACTCACCGGTGTCCAACTGCTGCGGGGGGCAAGAACCCTATCATATGCTTGCACTAAAAGCACCTGATACCATCTCCGTTGCTCTGCCCCCCTCACATATGATCTCCACGACACAGTTCCTTTCAGCTCAACTAGCTCTCAGTAAATAGGATCATTTTGCATACTACATAGACAAAATAATTTCAGCTGGCACTTCTCTTGTTCCATCCGAAAAGTATAATACAACCAATTCAACACAGAAGTAAATGTGCGCTCTTCGACCCTACTCAAACTTCTGTCCACATACTGGAAATTACTCAGATCCGCACCCTCTGAACCATACGTGACAACCCCTTCTCCATAATAGATTCTAAATGAAACTCGTTCTGCCATATCTACAAATCCATTCATTCATCCACGAATTAATTTCTTTATGTACAAAATATATATTGACGTACTTGTATCTGTAAAAAGCATCTAAATTTCTAAAATTACATTATTATTCCTAAAAACGTGTAGTACAAGTATACGTACAAATCAACTAAATTACAAAAAATATACAAAATCTATCCGTCGGATGTGTTCAGATCAAAATATCTCGATCCAACGGATAGCGATCTCCCGAATCCAAATCCAAAAAATATCTGAAACTGATTTCAAATAAAAAAACTATCCAAAAAAATCTTGCGCTGTTTACGCCAAAACAGAGTTGCATGTTAGAGGTTGGGATACCTATTATAACAAAATTTTGCCGTTGTTTTATCCGATCATTTGTTTTGCATGCTTAGTCTTTTCCTTTTCATGCTCTACTAGAAATTTTGGATATTTCTTCGGTTGATACCAGACCAGGCTCCATATTTGTATTTATTTATTGTATTATATATTTATATACCAGTTTTAGAAGGCTTTTCCTAGGGCTGTGCTGCGTGCAAGCTCAACAGTTACACATCTCTTTAGTAGGGCTCTCCCATACTGTTGCCCGTCAAAAAAAAGTAACATCTATCCATATCACTAATTCACTATGTTCTACATGGTTCAGTAAGTTTTTTTCTTAATCAAGGGAATCTTCTTCCTTGGCTAACAACTTACAAACAGAGGTTATAGAATCTAGCATCCAGAACAGAGGAACTTACAATCCGCGTCGATTCACCATAGACGGACGCAGAGGCGAATGATATCCTCGACGACGGTGGAAATCGGAACATCATGAAGGCGGCGAATCATCTCTAGCTGTCTTCAATTATCTGATTTGTTTCGAGCCCCAGGGGATTATGATTTATGATTGTCATCTTTTCCACTTGAGAACTTCCTTTTCTCTATCTTCTGGTAAGATGACGACATTAGACTGTAAGTCAAGAGATGCTCCTCTAATTCCTTTTCCCAAAGTGTTTGACGTGATATAGACGGACGCGAGAAGGTCCAGGTGAGGACTTGCGGACATGGCCGCCTGTGGGGAAGAGATGAGCAGGATTCACGGGATGGCTGGTGGATTTTTTTTTTTTTTTGCTTGTTTTTCTACCGAGGCTACAGGACCATTAATTACCAAATATCTGACCCTCGGTGACCTTCTAAATTAAGTTTCAACATTTTTTCCCCTGAACTTGCTGTTCGCTCAAATCTTTTATGCTCCTGGTCTCTCACAAAGGAGACGCGCACCAGATTGAGATGCCAAACACACTTCAACATCTTTTATGCTCCTTGTATCTCACTACAGTATCTCTAAACAGAACTCTTTGAAAATCTAAACTATCCAAGTGTCATTAGTGTGACTACTGCGTTGGATCTCATTTGCAGTGAGCGAATCATGCCAAGCTGATTTGTTACGGTGCCTCTAGGTTCGTCTTTGGCTAGTCATGCAGCCACACATGTATGAGAAACATACAAGTAATTATAATCAAACCCCAGCTAACATAGACTTACAGTCTAATGCTGTTATTCACATGGAGCCACACATGTATGAGAAACATAGAAGTAATTATAATCAAACCCCAGCTAACATCCCAATAGTATCAACTATTCCCCATCACCACCAAATCCTATCACGCCACCACTGCGAGAGCTAGGCCCTGTATGGGACAGATTCTGACTGTACCAATTCTAATTCTCCAAGAAGCTGGTGGGTGACATCTTCTGATTTTATATACAAATCTATTACTGATTATGAGAGAAGCTGTCGAGAATCCTCCCGTTTAGCAAACAATCCATTTTTCTTTTAAGCAGAAACTGTCCCGAACGGAGCCTAGTCTGCCAGCACGTTGAGCTACTACTGCCGTGGTCAGCCTGCGTAACATCTCTATCATTATGCATGGCATTATGCATGGCCTATATGAGAACCAGGCTTCAAAGACACACTTGGCTGAGTTTTGGGAAAAAATTCTCTGCATACGTGTTGCAAACAGGGCCCGTGTTAGAAATTTGAAAATAACTAAAATAGGAGTTATAAGATAAGATGTTAGGAGTTAGTTGAATCAAGAAATAGATGACACCGAGAGTATAGGACCAGTAAGTTGGTACCAAAAGCAGCGTCACCCCTGTTATAATATAAGATATTTCATGACCGTATTCAGTTGGACTCTATCCCTATATGTAGGCAAATCCGAATCTATCTCTTACTATTTTCTTTATATATTGAGCATCCCCTTGTACAAGAGATCAATCTAATAAAGCGAGGAGTTTTCCTCCCCATATTATGTGCTCCTTCGTGTCTTGCTGTGATTGCGTTGGCGAATTGATTGGTTGATTGCAGTGAACGACTACGTTTCACAACACCCTCCACAATTGTCATCATCAACTTCCTGTCTAGAGTATGTACCCTACTTGTTTGGAACTGTGAACTTCCTGAAAAATCTATTTCCAGATCATAAAATGCTAATACATCTTAAAAATCAACCCAAAATATCCAAATATCTAGAATGAACAGTAGCAAAGAAGTCAGTTCTGGTTAGACTCGACTCATGCAGCAGCAATGGAATATGAGTTGAATAAGCCAATACCCAAACCCTGTTCTAAAAAACAACTGAATACGAAAGAGCAAGCAACAGCAAACTCATGCTAATTCTCCTCGATTCCACATGGAAAAAGAAAAAGGAAACAAACACGGATACGGGGAGAGAGAGACATGACCGCCACGGATGCACTGTTGTCAATCTTGCCGCAGCATTGTAGTTGAGCGGCCACAGCCCATGCATCTGTCTCTGGCATATTGCATATTGCAAAGAATGTTCGGGAGAACTGCTTTTAGGATTAGAGACCACTACGAGTTACATCAATCATGGATAATTTAGTGATCCGATGCCCATGTGACAACCAACGTGTTGAAAACTGACACAGAGAACGAAAAATCGAGATGTCAGAACAGTGTTCAGTGACAGAACGGATAAACACAGCCGTATGTTGGGAGTCACAACTGATGGAAAATATGGACAGCCATCCTGAGAATAGGATGACACAATTTCATACAAATTATACTGCAAGCTTATGTTTCAACTTCCAACGGAAACTTGTAGCAACTGTTGAAGAAGCACGCCCCTGCTGAAACAGTTGAACAGGATGAGACCAAATTCTTCTCTATTTGGGCAGTGCAAAAGAAGCATGCCCCTCCTGAAAGAGCTGGTAATCAAGGGTGCGTTTGGCAGAGCTTCCAGCTTCAGCTTCCTCATGAGAAGTTGAGGAGTTCTACCAAACAAGAAAAGATCAACCACCTTCACATAGGAATCCGAAGAAATGATTCATGTTTTTTGACTTGCAACTTAGGAACAAAAAAAAAACCTGCTCCCCACCTGATTCACAACCTCCCAGTTATAAACCTCCCAACTAAGTTTATAACTATTTCTTAAACAAGAATCACTTCTACCAAAGAATCGATTCTATAGAGATCAGGATCTGAAACTCTGCCAAACAGACCCTAACTAACAAGTCAGCTCATACCGGCTGTTACAGACAAATAAATGACCTGAAGAATGAGTAGAACGAGATAGTTAAGAATACATGTAAATAAACCAAATACACATATCCAGGCAACATTAGCTTGCCGCCGCATCAATCACACACAAACTCTGTGTTTAGTCTTTTGGAAGCAACACTCCCACATCATGGGGTTCTGTTCTGTGACATACACACACACCACTGCAGGCACATATGTCCCTATTATTTGAAGCACACACATAACCACAATCCAAACCAAATAAATTAATTCTTTCGAAAACACACCAGCTTGGTGGATGCACGTAGCAGGCATCAAACACCTCAATTTATTCTTAAGAAAACACACCAACTTGACAAGCAAACTATGACTCTCTTAAGGTATAAAGTTGAACTGTTGCGGCCATGGAAGCAGTAGAAAGCTGCCAGGAGTCATCAGTATTTCCACCGCCAAACCTACAGATCAGTGATGATACAACTGATTAAGCAGAATTGATAGTGAAGACAACTGAATAGATGAGCAGATTAATGAATTTAGTCCACAGTGAGATTAGTTTGTCGATATACATCTTATGTATGTAGAGATTGCTGCAGATATATACACAGGATCTGTTGATGGTATCTTATATGATACATACATGGAAGAAAGAAAAAAAAAGCAATGGAGAGCATGTATATATATATACCTGAGCAGTGATAATGGTTCACCGGAGAACTGAGGCTCTGCGCAAGGCCTTCTTGTAGTCCTGCGAGTGGTATGGCTTGAAGAGAGATGGGTCATGGCTGGCCTGTAGCCCGTCCCACTCCAGCTTCTCCCACCAGTTCCTCTCACAGTCCACAACGGGGTGGTTACCTCGACGGTGGTGGTCGATGGCCGGCAGGCGCCTAAGGCTCCAACATCCCCTGACCTTGACCGTCTCGAGCATGGGTGCCGACGTCTTGGCCTTACATATCTGTTGCAGCCTAGGGAGCTCATGCAGGTAGATATGCTTCAGCTTTGGAAATTCCAAGACACCTTTTCGACGGTAGATTAGAGCCTCTACCTCCACGGGAAGATCTGCTTGAGATCACCACAGTAGACGATGTGGAGGGTCTCCAAGTTGGGAAAATATGAGTGTGGGACATTCCACGATAGTGGGAGGACAAATACGAGCCTAGGGCAGGAGTGTAGGTGTATGCTCTGTAGCTTTATGAAGGAGCGCAAATGGAATTCTCTCAATTGGGGGAAAATGGACCGGCTTTACGATGTACATCTTACTCCTTCCTTTGCTCCAAATGCAGTGGGCCATCAGGAGATCAGCCACCCATAAGGTCTCTAGTTCTTCAAAGCAGACCACATCATAGTTAGTGGCGAAGACAATGTGCAGCTTGAGGCATCTCTCGACACAGCACCGCTTGAGACGACGCCATGTAATTCTCTTCTGTGGTGCAGACATCATGCGTTCAGGGATGACAGTGGTGATGGAAGAATTGTCGTGCACATGCAACGACTCGAGCTCGTTCATCACAAAGATGACAGACTCGATTCCTTGTAAGCTCTCCACATTAGTGTTGTTGCTTCCCTCACCAATCTCCAGGTGCCTGTCCAATGGCTGAAACTGCTTGGCACTGTTGTCATCATGATCAGTAGTCATCTTGTCAATAGTGACATCCGTGTAGGTGCTGCAAGAAGTCTTGGGGATTAACGACTTGTGTAGAAGCTGTCCAGTTACTTGTCTAGTGCTATAACGGCCCATCTTTTCCTTGTTGCACCTCTCTATATCTTCTTTGCTCTTAGAAGGGCCACAGATATTTAGATGGAACCTATCAGCACTCCAACAGAGCTTCCTATGACTTTTTAACACCAAGGACTGAATAAACCTCATGTCCATGATAGTGGCATATGCTTGATGATATTGCATTTGGACACGGCAGACCAAAGAATCAATGCATAGTACTACCAGTTTGGACAATCCCTCCTCTGGCCATAGTATGGCATGGAGCTGCAAACATCCCAACAGAATCATTCGCTGGAGGCTTGGGACCTGGACAACCGGATTTTTGAGGTCAAGAATTTTTACTAATGTCCCTGAGAGGTCCAGCTCCTCAAGGATTGGGAATGGCCCACGTAATGTGAAGACCAGCAATCTTGCACAACCAGCCAAGGAGATACGGGATATTTTAGCTCCCTTGTTATGATCCCCTCCTACCCTTGCATTTAAGCTGAATGATTCAAGTGATGGAGGGAGTTTTTCTGGATCAACATGTTCCAAATCAACACAACCATCTAGAACCAGAGTCTTGAGGCCAGTTGCCCTTGAAAGGCTCGGCAAAACTCGCATGGTGATGTTCCTAGATAGGTCGAGGAGCTCCAACTTCCCCATATCAATGAATTCATCATTTTGGCCTGTCTCTCAAGAGCTTGTAGTCTCAGTTATGCGAAGCTTGCGCAGCATCTGCAGTCGTCGCCAATCAATATTATTGCCCCAATCGGTGTTGCATATGTCCAGGACCCACAGGCTCTGAAAAAATTCCAATTTTGGTCTACCTGGCTTCTCCTCCGCTTCTTGTTGTTGTTTTGGTGCTTGTTCCTGTCGTTGATCCTTGCAGCTATCTAATCCGAGGAATCTTAGGCTCTGGCAACAACAGAAAGGCGGTGAAGAAAAGCTAAAGGTGCATCGACTGAGTTTTATTACACGCAGTTTCTCTGATTGTTGAAACATGTTATTGGGTAATGATGATACTGGATGATCGAATTCACTTTTGATTGCCAAGAAAAACGATGAAGCTTCTGGCTGCACAGTTGGTATACTTATCTGCCCTTGACTATTGGAGTATATGATTTCTGAGACCCAACGATTTCGTTGAGTCTGAAGTTCAACACCAAAAGCGGGCAATTTGTTAGATGAATAGTCCTCTAGTATAATCTCTTTATGCAGAGCAGCACCTATCTCCCATGCTTCGCCTTCGTCTTCATGTTGTATAATTCCATCACAAACCCAATAGCTGGAAGCATGGGTAGCCCAGTTGTAGCCCATGATGTCGCCTCACAAGATAATTCAATGACAAGAGATACAAGCAACATTGTGCAGCTATTTCTGTGGTAATGCCAGGCTTATGTGTGTATCTAGCAATTTCTCTAGCCTCTGCTGTTAGTGAAGCATTGACGCTATGTTGAATATCCGTAAAAAGATAAAGGTGTGAATTATCCACTCTTTCTTTTAATTCTGGGTTGAGCCAAGCCTCCCTCTGAAGGTCCACAACACTCTATTATCATTTGGACTAAACCAGTCATGTCGAGGAAAGCCAAAATTGGCTATGTCAACTGTGTAGCCACCTCCGTTGTGAAAAATCACCAAGCAACTGAGGTCCCTAATGGTTTGATAGATCTCCCTTGTGACGTCTTGTATCTCAGCTCTAGAGCCTTCATCTACCCCGCTGAAATCATCCTCCTCATCGTGCCTATCAAAAACAGCCATAACCTGTGGAAGCTTCAGTTCCTCCACGATTGCCCTCTGGAGTGCTCTTCGGCTTTTCCAGCTAGAGCAATCGACGTGGATGATCTTGTTGAATGTCTTCCTTAGAGACGGCGGAGAGTCCTTAGCTATGGCTCTAAGCACTGCAGAAGCACCCAATCCAGACCATCCGTCATAGTAGATGGCCTTGTGTGCTCCACTCCTCGTATCCTCTAGATAAGGAATTATCCGTTGTACCGCGGCCTCAATGGTGACTGGATAAATCTTCTGCATTAATTGATGGCAGTTAGTCGAGATCACCTCACATGAGTAGCAGTTTTTCTTAAAAAAAATAAAGATGCAGGCTGGCAAAGCTAGAAGTAGTGATCGGTGGAACATGCATAAAAGGGTCAAATTGTTATGTCTGTTATGTTTTGATCAGGAACACCAGATTGGGCACTTATGCCTGCTCGCCAGTACTTTAGTAAGGTTGCATAATGTTGGTGTCAAAAACTTGAAGTAGGGTTTATCAGCAACAACATACCGGATGATTATCGGGTTCTGCGTTTCAAGACGTACCAACCGATTTGATCCCGTAATCGGTAAGGAAGATATAAAATACACTAAAGCCGATCTCATAGAGCAATCATCTTAGATCCAATAAGCCAAAATCAATCAGATCGGGGGTAACGGTAAGTCTAGCCGATTAAGGCTAACTAGAGGATAAATGTAGACTAACTTCAAACAAGGTGATATGCAACACGATCAGAGAAAATCGAACCTAATTGACGTAATCAAAGATGACAAACAATCGGCGATGCACAATTCTATTGATCAAATTGAATTACAAGAAAAGATCTAAATTACAGAAGCTACTCCTAATCGACAGGAACATAAAAGATGTATTTATTAATTGGATTGTGTTGTTTTTTTGCTTCACCTCCGATCGTTTTCTATACCCATTGGCCGATTGTGTCCTATTATAACACGCTACAACATATCATCCGTATTGGCCTTAATTCGGACGGCTTTTCCTTAAAGACTCAACTGTAACCAAATGTTCCGCCTAGCTCTTTCCATATCACATGTCGGCTATAATGTGTTGACTCTGAATTTCAACTATACCTACCAAATCTTGGTGCAAACACATATACAAGCTCACCAACTAAATGAGCTTCACAATTTCGAAATCAAAATGTATAGTCCCGTAGTCCGTGACATTTGGCTGTGCTCGCTATATATAACCAGATCTAGAATTTTTTAACTTTGTGATTACCTATATATATATATATATATATATATATATATATATATAGACACACACACTTTTATGACTCGGTGGAGAGGCTTATTTTAAAATTTCCAACATAGCATTTACTTATGGGGATCCAATACAACGCGTGTTTGTCATGCTTTGTATATATTAGTCACATCACCACACCATGACACAATATTACCGTCAGATGGCTATCGGAAATAATCAGTGACCACCAACAAACTATCTGTCGGCAAATTTACGCAACAGACTATCTGTCGGTAATACTTCTTCGTGGTCGATTGTCCGCATCGGCAATTATACATGCTTTAAGGACCGATTATGTGTCGGTAAATCTCATATTGTGGATCAAACAAATTCGCTTGCAGAAAGCTGCTATAATCGACTATGTGTCGTGAATACCTAGGAGTGAAAAATTTATTAATTGATCGATCGAGGAGCGCGGCAAAATTCGGCGGAGAACAAAAACTACTAGGGTTTCCACCGCACGCTGCTCCTTCCAAAATCCCCAAATTCCACCGTGCATCACGCGCTTCTTCCTTCGCCGCCGCCCCACGCCGCCTCGCATCGCCATCGCCCCATGAGCGGCTTCCTACCCCACGCCGCCCACACGCGCCGACTTCCTACCCCCCGCGCCCCACCGCGCCTCCCGCCTATCATCCCCACGAGGCTTCCCATCAGCCCCACGCGACGACTTCACGCCTTGCCGCCCCCACGCCATTGCCTTCCGCCACCCCGCCACGACCTCTTCTCGCACCTCGCACATTGCCCATCCCTACCTAAGCTCGCCCAACCTCCAAAGATCCACCTCGCCCCAGGTTCGCCCCGTCCTCCTGTCCGTGATCTGCCCTCCGGACCAAATTTCAAGCCGACGCCATCCTCCGATGCTCAACCTCAAGCCGACGCCATCCTCTAGAGTCCACCTCTGCCCTCCTGCTCACCACGCTGTCACCCTACACCGAGCTCCTCGACTAATCAAGCTTCTCCTACCAAGAGGTAACTTGACACCGGTTATAGTAGCCTCTTGTGACATGCACATTAACTTTATATCGTGAATCAATCGAAATGTTCACCACTAGATAGTGATGGAGTAGTTGGTGCATTTTGTTTGTTGCCATTGCCTAAGTATGAAACTCCATTCCTAACTTGAGAATCACATATTGGATTTAGATGACATTGGCTCTATCACTTTGATCGCATGCAATACTACTCTATCGTGAAGTATTCTTTCTTTTGCTTATGACTTGATAAGCTTGAGGACGAGCCACCGAAGTTCTTGTTCTATGGGGATTTTGTTCTGTGTTCAAAGTGTGAGCATGACTATGATAAGCACATATTGGTTGATCCATTAGGGGCATATATTTGGGTTTGTCAAGAATGCGTCATATGAATTAATTATTAGTTAGATGTATAATATTCTATAACCCTCGACTATCTCGTCGGCAAAAGTCTTACCCTCGCACTATCTCGTCAAGAAAGTCTTACCCTCGGACTTTCATGGCAAAAGTCTATCTCGTTAAAAAAGTATATCTCGTTAAGAAAAGTCTTATAACAATGTCACATCATCATCCGGTAAAATATATCTGCTTAAAATATTTTTCCGACGTGACTTCTACCGATAGTTGTTTTCTCGCTCGGAAAAACTTTTGCCGACAGATAGACTGTTGATGAAAATGTGTCATGGTGTAGTGTATGCCCATACGTTGCAACGAAAACTTAATTTACAATAAAAAAATTTATTTGTAAAGAGCACTAATCTTATTTGAATAATAATGTTCACTATGAATGTGCAGTGGTTAAATGTTTAAATCAATTCATCGAAACATACAAATTCTAGCACCTATTTACAAACACAAGCTTAAAATTATCTTTAATTTCACAAACTTAAATAATAATAGCACAGTATTTGGGATTGTAAATTTGTAACACCATAATTCGAGATCAATCGACTGAGAGAGGCATCACCTACTGCCTCATTGGCACAAACGCGTTTAAGTGGTAGGCGTTATTCATATATGGCTGCCACCATCAACGGTGTGCGTGGCTTGTACTCCTTCCTCCGGTCATACCATAGCCCCACCCCATAAACCAGCTCCACCGCTCTCCGCCTCCGCGAGCGCCGGGATTATATAGATTTACCAACCGATGAGATATCTATGCAGATTAAAAAATCGTCGAATAAGGAAGGCAACAAAAGAAAAAGAGGCGAGAAGAGACTCAACTCCATGAATCGGAGTTTTACTTCCTTTAAAAGGAAATCAATCAATCTAATCCGAAAAGCACCGGGAGTAATCGCCGTCGATTTGAATGCAAGATCAATGGGAGAAAGGAAAACAATAAATGAGTCATGTATATTCATTTACCTTCCGCGACAGGATGATCCAATCCAATCTACTAGGGTGACCACTACCCGCTTCCTACTTAGCCACGCGGGTGCGCACACTTGTCGGGGTGAGGGTGGAGAACGGAGGTACCACCACCAACTCCTAATTAGAATTAGTAGAGATAGAGATAACAAAATTATCTAGTTGCGTCATGCATGGCCGTGCGTATGCTGCTGGCCGGTCGAAATCAAGTCTATATATGATTAGATAAAAAGAAAAGATGATCTTATCTACACATACAAGTAAATATTTAATGGAAAGGATGCATATGGCAACTCAAAGGCACATGGTAACTCAGAAGCTGTGTGCGTGCAGTATATGAAAATGAATTGGTCGTGCAATATTCGGAAATAGAATCGGCTGATTAAGATAAGAGTCTGATACACCGCAGATCACACATACATGCATATCGTACCGAATTATTACTTTCTCTGTTTTATGGGTACACTAGGGGTGGGAGAACGGACCACCATCACTAATTCGTAATTAAAAGTAGTAGGGATTGTGAGACGATCGCACGGGGTATGTTAGCAGCACCGCGATGGATTTATCCGTTTGGTGATGATGCGCGCCAGGCGAGATATCATTATTTGCATTTTTTGAAATGCATGTATAGCAATATTGTATACCAAGTTTCAAAACTTACATTTTAAAGAAGAGTAGCGAATACATAAACTACAACAAGAATAAAAAAACCACTAACAAGAATACTACTCTTCTTCGTCAAAATGCTATGCATATGTACCTACGTATAAAAATACCTCTACTCGCACGATGAGTCTCTCAATGAAGGCCCAGCAAACACAAGAAGATCCATAAATATAAGAATTTTTTATTTCATATTTATTTTAAATCTTTTTTTCAAAACTAATCGATGAAAATAAAAAATTACGAAAAGTACATATCATGCCGCACATCTTTGAGGCGATATGTGCTCAGATAAACGGCCACTTCAACGGCTTTGAAATGGCGAATGGTGAGCTCGCACCTGTCGCCCGGGCCTTGGGCGACAGGCACCATTTCAAACGTCTGAGCGAAGCGAAAGATCAGGCTCATTCGTTACGAAGGAGAAACCAAGTTACTGAGAAGAGAAGAAGAGAGGAGTGGAGAGGGAAGAAAAGAGAGGAGAGGAAAAAAGAGGGAAAAATGTAGATTCGTTGTTTTTGTAGAGGTAAGTCCTAAAATTTTATATGTAATATTTAGAAATTTAGTGTAGTATTTAGTATTTAGGATTGTGTAGAATTTAGAAATTTTAGGATTGTGTAGTATTTAGTATTTATAAATGTAGAAATTTAATGTGGTAGTTTCTATTAGGCAATATTTAGAAATTTAATGTAGTATTTAGAAATATGATTGTCTAGTATCTAGTATTTATAAATGTTGAGATTCAATGTAGTAGAAATATTAGGCAATATTTATAAATTTAATATAGTAAGGATTGTGTAGTAGAAATTTTGTTATGCAAATAATGTATTAGGAAATATTTAGAAATGTATTGTAGTACAAATTTAATATTATGATGAAACATGGTAGGCTAGCCATATGTTGCGCGGGTAATATTTCAAAAATTGCGACGTAGAAATTAAAGGAAGTATGATATATCATGTACATATGTAGTTTTTAAGATTAGAAAAAATTAATAATATATAGTAGTAATTCCGTAATGAAAAAAATGGGTAGTCGAATTACTTATTTATAGTCGGATTTTTTAGTATGATCACCATACGTTTTACATATCGTCAAGCATCATGCTACGTTACAAATTAGTAGAGTAAAAAAAATTTGGAAATGTCAGGCACCGTTAGAAATGAGTAGAGAAAAAATTTGACAATATAATGTAACATTTATATGGTAATGCATGATGTGGTTAGATGGAGAACTGATGGATTTCTCGGTCCAACGTTGTAGGCAGCATGTCGGAGAAATTGTATTTTCAAATATTTTATGGAGATGGGGAGATAGCACAGGGACCAGATGGAGTGGATTTGTCAGCATTTTCAACAGTCATACGGGGCATATCTAGACCGAGAGATAGAACATACAGGGGTTTGTTGGAGTGGATGTTTCGGATGTTCAATTTGGATGCCCAGTGTGTTAATACCGAGTTAGAGCAGAGTAAGTCGTGCACAACACCTGCTTTTTATGGAGAGTTGATTCCTATTAATGCGACATCGTCATGGAGGAGCTATCTTTGGGTTTGTCAGAGAGCGGGTTAGGCGCATGTTGTCGGGTAAGATGGTACTGTGTACCTCCATCGGTGTCGGAGGTTCGTGATGTCGAGGTAGATATTACAGAGGAGGGGAAGACAGATATGCAAGAATGCGATGATGAAGGTAACGAGGACCAAGACGGGGAACACGAGATTGGCAATAGCGAGGGGATCGGGGGTGGCGAGGAGACAGTCGTTGAGGCACGGAGGTGGCCGACGAGGGGGAGGATATGGAGCACATAGTTGACTTGATGGAGGAGGAGGACCGTGCAGATGAGGAAGTCCCTAATGGCGAACAGTCGGACGAGGAGGACAATACTCCTGAGGTGCCTGTCCCTGGTGCGTGGACTAATTGTAATTTCGAAGACCTAACAATAAATGAAGGGAACAAAGACGCATGGAAGTAACATGAGAACGAGGTCACGCAGGGGGCCATATATAAAGACAAGGAGGTTGTGATGGATGCGGTAAAGTACTGATCAATGTCTCTTCGGCGGCAATTCAGGGTTGTGAAGTCCAGCAAAAAAGACTACAACGTGAAGTGCGTAGTTGATTCATGCCCATGGCGGGTGCATGCATACAAGGGGAAGTGTAAGGACTACTGGAAATGTTCCATAGTGATGGAGCATAACTGCCAACTGGAGGAAGCGGACCAGGATCACCGCAATCTATCGTCCACTTGGGTGGCAAATGTGTTTTATGGTCAGATCATGGACAATCCGCACCTGCAGCCTCGATCTATTATCAGAGCTGTTGAGGAAAGGTTTCAGTACAAGATTAGCTACGGAAAGGCATGGAGAGAAAAAAGAACAGCTTTGCAAATACGGTTCGGGACATACAAGGTTTCCTACGAGAATATTCCACACTTGCTCAAGGCCATATCAAGTAGGAATCTCGTTACGTTCATCGACTTTGCAGAGTTTCTCGTGGATGGTGCGTGTGCGGGTAAGTGGGTATTGCAACAAGCCTTCTTCAGCCTCAGCGCATACATAAATGCGTTCCGACACTATCGCCCGGCCATTTGCATGGACGGCACATTCCTCACAGGGAAATACAGGGGCCAGATTCTAACTGCAATCACGGTGGACGCCAACAACTAGGTTTTACTGGTAGCATTGGCCTTCATGGAGGGGAAAACACAGAGAGCTGGTACTGGTTTCTTGAAAGAGTCAAGATAGCAGTTGTTCAGGATCACCCTAATGTATGTGTCATCCATGACCGACATGCAGGGTTGCTGAGGGCGATCATGGATATGCAACAAGGGTTCGACGTCGTGGGAAAGAAGGTGGCTGACACGAAGAGCAAGTGGTGCATGAGGCACATAAGTGCCAATTTTTTTCGTCAGTTCAGGAACAAGGAGCTTATAAACATGTTCAAGCGGTTGTGCAAATATAACCAGCGGAGGAAGTTCGACGCGCTGTGGAGGACGTTGGATGAACTAACCAAGAAGCAATCACGAAATCCAAGGGATGCTGGTAGTTCATCAAAGAACCCTATGGTCTACCACGAGCAAGGAGATGGCCCCATAGCCTTGTGTGCACTCCCGACCGGCGCACCAAACATTCGGCGTAGGCCGGGAGCAAGCATAAAGAGTTTCACGAACTGTTGGAGAAATGGTCCCTTCTGCATGACGAGGGCGGTTCCTGTTATGAAATAATGACAACAAACCCAGCGGAGATTTACAACTGGGTAATGAAAAGCGTGAGATGCCTTCCATTGGTGGGCATTGTTGAAGGTGTGTTACTAGGCACTCAAAGATATTTCGTTGAGCGGTACAAGAACTCCGCTACATGTATGTCGGATAATCGCCTGTCCTACTCAATGGTTGTATCTACGTATATGGCCAAGAAGACACGAAAGGCACAGACACATCGCTTGACACCGGAGAGTGGCGTGGAACAGAGGTGCCCACCGGGAGAGGACTTCCCATCTGTGCATACTCGAGCCGCCGATTGCGAGTGCTCTGCCGCCAGGTTAAGCTCTTTGCAGACTTGCCGTGCTCGCATGTGATTGCCGCAGCCACCGAGACACACCAATCATGTCGTCCGTACATCTCCCACTACTACTACAAGCAAAGTGTTCTCAACACGTGGCATAACGAGGTGTACGGTCACCGAAGCCTGATTGGATCGCTCACGCGGCCCCCTCCAGGCATCGATGGGTCTTGGACATCCGAATGTTGAAGTAGAAGATCGGGCGTCGAAGGACACGACGTATTAGGAACGATATGGACGAGTCCGCGCGGCGTAATTGTGAATAATCTAATTTTATCTCGTATATGTAAATGTATTTGTTGTAACGTGTTGTATTCGTCGTAATTGTGTCTTCGCATTCTTCAATATGTACCAGTTTGTTTAATTTTTGGTAGTTGTAACGTGCAACATTTACTTATTATCCAGTTTGTTTTATTTGACTACTACATTTACTTGTTGTCCAGTTTGTTTCATCTACAACCTACATTTACTTATTGTCCAGTTTGTTTTATTTGCTTTCTAACCATGTATTTGCTTTGTAACCACGCAGCAAAGCGATTTATGGCGGAAGTTGGGGTGCATCGACGCTTGCTTCGAGTGCTAGACGAGACCGTAGATTCGACCCATCGGTCTAGGTTGTCGTAGTTCAGGGCCGAGAGCTGATGACACTGCGGCCTCGGGTGTCGAACGAGTTGCTTCAAGATCGACTCCACGCCGGGTTCCACAAAGAAGTCGCCAACTTTTCAGATCTATTGTGTCTACAATAATTCAGCTATAATATACGAGGACCATCATGATTCTTCTTCTTGCTTGTTCTCGACTTCAATTGGATAATTCAGTATTAATAATGAGTAACATTATTGGTACACCTCTGTACCTGGTACCCAAGCAGTATGACTCCTCTATTTAATACAGAGGGTGCCAGTCTGGAGTATACTGCTTTCTCTGATTTACTGGACAATTGGACAAGGATCAAAAAAACAACATAGATCGACCAAAAGATTAAAACCTTGCACAGTAATTACACTATCTGCTAGATGTATGACTGAACCTTTATTTCTATAGTTAGGACAATATTTCCATACATCTTCTAGATGTATGTTTTTTTAATATATGCATTTACTCTGTAGAATAAGGAACAACATGGTAAACCCTTTCTAGACGTTTCCATTAAATGTTTGAATAACCAATAGTCCAAAAAAATTTAGAATTTAATTATATGTCCAACAAATAAATTCAATTAGTTTGGGGGATTATATCAACAAAAATTTAAATCAAATATTAAATAAAACAAATGGTGGGCCCTATCGCCTCATGATCGGCGGCAAGCTATTTTTAAAAAAAATTGAACATTCGGCCGTTACATTTTCAAATTTTGCCGTGAGGCGCCGTTAGCTGGGCCACCTATCTCCCTATACTAGGGCGACGGGAGGCATTTTTGCAAAAAAAATTCCCATCAATTAGTTTTGAAAAAAAGATTTAAAATAAATATTAAATAAAAAAATTCTAAATATAACCCATCGCACCTCCAGATGGATATCCTATATACACTTATATGACTCACTGGAGAGGCTTTTTAAAAAAATCTTCAACATATCATTTTGTTTTTTGGGATCCAATACAATGCGTCTTTCACACACGGTTTCGAATTTCGTTTCAAAAATTTTTTTGGCACCCACAGAAATCACCGACAAGAATACTAGTACTCTACTCCGTGAAAATGCCATGCATATGTACATACGTAGAAAAATACCTCACTTGGCATGCTGACTTTCTCAATGAAGGCCCAGCAAATACAAGAAGATCCACAAAACTAACCCATCCGACTGGTAGGGATCGATTTCCACAAAACTAACCCATCTGCACCTCCAGATGGATCTCCAGTTGCCAGCACCTACAAGAGCGTATCAGTTATATCTTTGCATCGACATTGTTAGTCCATGTACTTACTATATTGAAAACTAACTTAATTGTGAATAATTAACATGGACGATAATCTTAATACCTTAATTGGCAGCTACACGTCCCAGAAATGTTGGTGTTGTTTCCTCCGAGAAGAAAAGATGTTTATGTCAAGTGAAGGAGGATGACAGAAATTGGAGAGCAACGTACCGTCAGTAATGCTAAGCTATTTGCAATGAGCTCCTCCAAATGGCTCGTGTTTTGGCTTTGGGGTGCCTTTGCAAAAAGCAAGAATGGTTCTTTGCTTGGGGTTGGAGGCTTGGAGCTAAAGAACAAAGTTTGAATTGCTGTCCTGCTAAAGAGACCTGATGGCTCCAGAGAGAATCCATCCAGCGCCGATGCTCTAGATAGCCAAAAGCAAACGCACGAAGTATTTTGTATCGATGACACTGTAATTAAACCGGTGATAGAGAGTAGAGCCACAATTTTATGACAGTGCCTCAAGAATGATTATCTCTACCTCGCCACAATTTTATAATAAGTGCCTCAAATATGATATGATTCACCTAAGTTCAAAGCACCTTGGATCCCAAATTTGCATACACAATGCGTACACTCTCGGCACCTCAGCAGTAGAGCTGTGTTTCTAAGCACTATATATATTTGAATCCTCATGGCTCCTAATTAAGAAGTTGAAAACTGGTCTAATGTCGTTCCCATGGTTTCGGTGGGTTTGGATCTAACTTTATCACTAAAGTTGAAGAAGATTACCTCCTCCTACCAAGTATAAATCCCAAACCGCACCCCTCTCATCCAAAAATGATACTGCCAAATACTAAACCTCTTTAGTCCAACTATTCAAACGTGCAGCCTTTTAGCCATGTAGCCCAGCTGAAAACTACAGTCATATCAAACAAGGCCTATTTGAATCCTCACAGTACAGCTCCTATTATCTAGCTGGATTCATTCATGGAAATAGTAGAAAGTCCATTACAAGTATCCCACAAAATATTACAATCAAGATGCTGCAATGATGAGAAACATCACGTAGGTTCGTGGACATTTCTTGATGTGGACACGCGTCGGAAGGTGATCGGTGGATCATGTTCATGTGTGTAGTGATAAACGAATCCACCGGAGCCAGAGCTGTGTTGCCAAGCGTGCTCGGGTGGTGAGTAGAGATGAAAATAGATTCGATAGTTTTTAATTGATTTGGACAATTTTGAAATACAGATTTTGTCGGCTCAAATATTTATCGGATAGTATCGGATCGAAAATGAATATGGATTTTTTCTTTCAGATACAAATACGGATCCGGTAACTCGCTATCGTCGAATTCGTATGAATCATCCGATGATGAATTTAACTCCTCAATGTGATTCTTGCAGCAACTATGTGTGTCTTGTGTGGCGCATCCCGCCCACGCGCGGGGTGGGGGGAGTGGGGGAAACTATCCCAACAGTTCGTCTGAACAAACAAAGATACACAAATTCAGACTTAATTATGGACATAATGCAGATGTGTCGTTCTAACTCTGTGTGTGTGTAGTTGGGGGGGTTTGATCAGAGTCTTTAGGCCCACAATCAACCAAGGAAAAGAGCTGCTTACTGCACAAAATGGATTTTGCTAGGTACTGCTTGAAATAACATTATGTGGCAAAGAAAATCCTAGGGCAAACTGCATAGGTGCTGGTGCGCACGCACCAAGTCACTAACATGCAAATTAGTGACCATACTTAACTATTGTACATTAGAAAAAAGGATACAAGCTAACCTGCATGTTCTTTCTGAAATTTGAAGTAGGATATTTACTTCAAACCTATGAAACAACGCATTATATTTGAAAAGCATCAGGAGCTTAATATACCTGACTGCTGAGCCTGAGCGCCATTTAAGCTGGTTAAGGTGCAACTTGTCTTTGTGCCAGCGTCCCAAAATTACAAGCCCAACCAGGGCAGCTGCAACCACCACAGACCAGAGAGCATTTGTTTCCTTAGCTTGGTGATACAAGCATGACATATGCTTCTTCAACCAGCATTTACAAGGGGCACAAAAGTCACGGCCCTTGCTGCCTGCAGATTCTGAAGGCAGATCCGATTTGTCATGAGAACCGTCATCACCATCACTGTCATCATCATGAACAACAAAACCATGCCCATCATCTTCAGAATGAAATGAACCGTACTCAGCTACATCAACCTTCATCTGTACATCATCAACTGAGAGGTTTTTTCCTTCATCATAGGATTGAATTCTCTCTGACTCAACATCATACTTTCCACCCACATTCTTGAAACTCTCATCTTCCACGCTGGTACTTGCTTCCTGCACATCCTTTTCTGGCTGGATCTCATCAAAACTGGTCTCTATTGGTAGATTTTCATGCTCACTTGGGGGAAACACAAAGTGGTCAGACATGAGCAACGCATTTGATGAACTCCGCTCATGCTTACTTGCATCGAGGCCTTTGCTCTCTGCTGTAGGTTTGCCTGCCGTTCCACTGGACCCTGGCGCTGCTGCATAGGCGGATGCTGTGAGAGTCACCACTTCCCAGTCCACCCCTCGGGAGGTAGTTCCCTCTTCCACCTCTTTCTCATTATCAGCCATATCCACAAATCTGATTATTAAAAAAACAATATCAGCATATCGGGCTTGTAGACAAGTAATGCTATTACATACACATCAGATAATCAATCACATTACATTGAAAGGACAGTATCAAGCCTTGTCAACTAAGACAGAAACTACATTTATCAAGAACTGAATGGTAGTATGTTGCACAGAAGAAAAAAAAAAGGCTGTAGAATTGTCATGCTCCTGAACCAACTAAAGTGGTTGAATTAGCACTAGATCACTTATACCAACTTGAGAGAGACAAAGGCTAGAGCCATTCTTAACCTTATCGGCACATTCATCCACATCTAGGCATTTACATCACCTACCAACATAACCAAGAACGGTCGCTCATCGCCAATCTCGTTTTTAAGATCCCCAAACAAGGGGCGGATGCACCTAGAGTCCTACGGATCTTGCCGTGCTCAAGAACAAGAACAAGAACCGAACCAATATGGATAGCCGGAGTACATCACCAACAGAACAAATCCACGATTGTTGAGTACTCCAGTAATGGACGCATTTGCAGAGGAAGAAAGGACTGGGTCGGACGGAATATCGCAAGAAGATTTTGATTTGGATTCGGTTCATCGGTTGCTCACAGCCGTCACAGTAAAGAAGACTACAGAGTAGGGCAAAGTGGAATCAATCCAAGCAAGTAAGGGCTTATCAACCTAGACGGATCTCCAGTCAAGTTCCGGGGAGGAAGAGGAGGGGAGAGAGAGTTTGGAGGTGGCGTGTGCTTTCGGTGGAAGTGGGGAGAGGATCAGATCAGATCAAATCACCATTGGTAGGGGACAGACAGGGGTGAAAACGGGTCGGGTATTACTCGTTGGGTATCGGATACGTAGAGATGGCAATGGGTATATACCTGGCGGGTATCACCTCCCCGTATCCGTACCCGTGTTAATAAAATTCACCCGCTAAAATACCCATACCCGCATGCGGGTACAAAATTTACCCTGCACTGCATTGCATGCGAATGCTGGGACCCGACGGTAACCCATACCCGCATTAATGTGTAGTTAATTCAAGTTTTTTGATTTTTTAATATGTCAACTTGATGATATGTTTCTCATTAATGGTTGATGATTATGTACCCTTGTATCGTGTTGGAGAAATGAAGAAATTTGATGGATGCATGATGAACAAGTTGAACTTGATAACACTCACCTCATCAAGCGAGAAGCGGGTGGATCATACCCACGGGTGAACGGGTACCCGTGCCGTGCAATTCATACCCGACGGGTGAAGGTTTTCCCCATTAAGGTACCCATGAGTATGATTATTGGACCGATTTGTACCCTAATGGAGTAAATACCCATCGCATTCGGGTTTCGTACCCATTGCCATCCCTACGGATACGGTAGTATTTTTACCCGCTTTTTCTGGATCTGGTGCGGGTAATTTTTTCTCGTGTCGGATACTGGATAGTACCCGGATAATCGAGCGTCGGATTCGGTCGGATTCGAGCGAGCACTACTTGGATAATACCCGATGATTTCTAAGTGATACGGCATCCGGTTCTGGTACCGGGAGTATCAAATCTGCATACTGACCAAATCCACATTTCACGATTTTAGCCGTTCGTCCAATGTTCCCAATGAAAGTAAGAACAGACTTCTGAGGGCGCTCGCATACTTAGAGCATCTCCAAGAGGAGCCCTAAATAGATTGCTAATTGTAATTATAGGGCTTTGATGGAAAAAAAAGCACTCCAACAGAAGTTGTATTTTGAGGTATAGGACTCTATTTTAAGACTTGACTATTGGAGATGCTCTTAGGCTTAGGGACTTAGCCCATGATTTTTGAATGGCAGTTCAAAAGTGGAAGTAGATATTCCTTTACTACTGTTTGTTCCATCAACTCATGGGGTAATGACTAATGTGAGCTTGAAGCAACAGTGGTGATCGATTGACTGGTGATGGTTGTAGGCTTGTAGCCAACCTCATGAAGCATTTCAACGAACTGCATATAAGTAGCTTATAAATGCTTTGACTCCGGTTGGATCAATGAATTAGCCCAGCAAACAGAACATGGATTTGCTAGAGTATGGAATATTATCCAGTCCAGGTGTTCAATGCAAAATGTAAGTAGTCATAGAGCCAGAGGAGTATGCTTGATTACAGGGCGTAATATGTTGTTTTATGCTCCTTTGAAACATTTGTTTTGTATATGTTGAGAAACCTCGCTACCGGGTGTAGTCCGGGGTTTCCCGACAGATCGAAGAAACAACAAACAATCAGACACAAAGTATACGGGGGACAGTTCTTTATTGCTTTCTCATCAATCCATACAATAGGGGGACCCCCTTCTATTTATAGTCCTAATCTAGGGTTTCGGCTGATGGGCCAAACGGGCCTTCGTGGGCCGCTTCGGTTTCTTAACACTCCCCCTTGGCCCTCTGCCGCGAGATGCATATGCCTCATCAAAACTCCAAAAAAACCCAGTGGGAAAAATACTTGGAGAAAGAGTACATAGCATACGCTTGTTGTGTTGCACGAATTGCCTCATTAAAAACCTTACGTGAGAAACTTCCGTGAAAACTCACTAAGGGAAAAAGAGTACAATTCACCTGAACTTCTATGCTAATCTTCGAGATTAATGTTAGGTACTTAAACTTCATGTTCAAGATTTATTTAGGTGTATGTGAAGATTCTCCCCCTGAAATCTGCACTTCTCTAAGTCTCATCATCCCAATTCCTCTAACACACCTTTCAAAATTAGATGTTGGGAGTGACTTAGTGAATAAATCAGCAAGATTCTCACATGACTTAGTGTGTAGAATTTTGATCTCGTTCATCTTATGCATTTCATGAGCATAGAAGAACTTGGGGTTGATGTGCTTCGTCAGATTGCTTTTCACATAGCCCATTTGCATTTGAGCAACACAAGCTGCATTGTCTTCATAAATTATAGTGGGGTTTGCTCAATGTTCAAATCACATGACTTCGGATGTGGTGAACCATTCTTCAAGCCATGCACATTCACGGAGGCTTCATACAAGGCAATGATTTCGAGTGGTTTGTCGACGCCGAGACAAGAGTCCTTAGACGACTTCTAGGAAACTACTGTTCCTCCACAAAGGAAAACATATCCCGCTTTGGGACTTTCCAAAGATCTGGTCCGATAGGTACCCAAAGATCATAATAACCCAAGCTTAGTTCATTCATATTTCTATAGAATAGGCCGAGGTCCTTGCTTCCTTGAAGGTAACGGAAGATGTCCTTAACCCCTTTCCAATGCCTTTTGGTGGGTTCTCACATGCACTGCTAGCAAGTTCACTGCCGAACGCAATGTCTGCCCGGTGCAATTTGCAAGGTACATGAGCGCTCAATTGCGCTCGGATATGGGAATTCCGCCCCGGGACTTCCTCCCCTCTTCTCTAGGCTCAGATGGATCTTGGTCTGCTTGGAGTGACCTTCCCACCATTGGGGTTTTAGCGAGATATGACTTTTCAAAGCCAAATCTTTCCAACACTTTCTGTATATAGGCTGATTGATGTACCAAGATTCCTCCTTGGACATGTTCAAGCTACAAGCCTAAACAAAACTTAGTTTTACCCAAGTCTTTCATTTCAAACTCAGACTTCAAGTATGAGCATGCTTCTTCAATTTCTTCATCCGTTCCAATGATGTTCAAGTCATCTACATAGACGGAGATTATACAGAATCCGTTCGGGGATCGCTGTATAAATACGCATGGACAATCTTATTTGCTCGTGTAGCCTTTCTTGCGAGAAAGTCACTCAGCGATTGTACCACATTCTTCTGACGCTTTAGTCCATACGGTGATTTCTCCAATTTCACCTTTATGCGAGGTTTACATTTGCTCTATCTTGATTCGGGATAGGGATACCTTCCGTACTTTCATGTATATCTCCTAATCCAAATTTCCATACAAATATCTTTGTGACAACATCCATTAGCTTCATTTTCAACTTCAAGTTGATCGCCATTGAGATCAAGTATCTAAAGGTAATTCCTCCCATGATCGGAGAATAGGTTTCTTCATAATCAACTCGGGACGTTGAGTGAAACCTTGAGCAACGAGTCTAGCCTTGTATCTTCGACTTTATTGTTTTCATTTCTCTTAGAACAAAAACCCATTTGTGACCTCATGAGGTTTATATGGGGAGGTGTGTGCATCTGAGCCCAAACACCTCTCTTTGTTCGGAGAGACTAACTCTCTTTGTGATTGCCTTCTTCCAATCTTCCCAATCTAGCCTTTTCTTGCACTCTGCGAGATGCAGAGCTCGGGTTCATGATCAATGATCGAGGCGATCTTCTTTGCAAAGTATGCATCGACATTGGTCATTGCTCTATTCAGAGATTCTCCTGTTATTACAAAATTTATGGCCATTTCGTCATGGGTGCTTCGCACTTCTACTTGCTCTTCATCATTATTTCCCATTACAGAGCAAGTTCCTTTAGCTTTTCATCACCCATGTGTGCGCACATTGTTTCTCGCGGCTTCTGCAATGGAAGATTCAAATCTGGAATTGCCTTTTCCATAGGCTTCTTTCCGTGCCGTCTCAACTGCTCCCTTCTTTCCTTGGGGCATTTTTGTGATTGGTCGTGGTAAGTCCTCTTGCCCGCTTTTCTCAGATGTCTCCTGGTACTTTGGGTTTGAGAAGTCGATTTTCATCCTTTTCCTTTGAGGCCTCTCAAGCAGGATGAGGATACCTTCGCTTTCTTTGGTATTTCCACCTCTCTGGTGCATTTCTTGCGGTACATGCGACTTAATCACGCCTTTCGGATCACAAAATGATCAGCAGTTCATTCGCTAAGTTTTGCAAATCAATTATCTTCGGACTTCTTGATTTGCTTCATTAGTGCGTGGGTCATGCGCGGGATCGATGGAATGCCATATGATTTCGGCATTTTTCATCCAAAGGTTGATTTCTCCCCTAATGACGGAAACGGTCCTCGTCAAAGATACAATCAGCGAATCGGGCTGTATGCAAGTCTCCAGTCATGGGTTCCAATTACCTGATTATGGATGCACTTTCATAACCAACGTATATTCCAGACTTGCGGAGAGGGCCCATTGCAGTTCGCTGTGGAGGCGGTATAGGTACATATACCAGGCATCCAAATTTTCTAAGATGGGAAATCTTTGGGATGACCCCTTGCACTAGTTGCATAGGTGAATGGATGTTATAGGCCGATGGTCTGAAATTGATGAGAGCTGCTGCGTGCAGGACTGCATATCCCCAACAGGTGTTGGGCAAGTTACAACTTTGCAAAAGTGGTCTAGCAATGAATTTGATCCTCTTTATTAGTGCTTCGGCTAGTCCATTTTGCGTATGGACATGCGGTACAGAGTGCTCAACTTTTATTCCTGTTCTTTGTGCAATAATCATCAAATGCATTGAAGTAATTCGCCAACATTGTCCATTCGAATGGACTTCACACGATGATCCGAAAATGCATTCTTAATTCTGATGATCTGCGAGATCAGCTTTGCAAATGCATGATTTCTGGTTGACAGCAGGCATACATGCGACCATTTCGAGGAAGCATCTATAAGCACCATGAAATACCGAAACGGCCCTGACAAGGGTTGAATCGGGCCGCAAATATCCCCTTGGATGCGTTCCAAAAATGTAGGGATTTCACTTTGCACTTTCATAATAGAGGGTCTAATTATTAATTTCCCAGTGGCACATGCAGGGCATACAAAATCTTCATGATTCGGGAAATTCTTAACATTAATGCCATGACCTTGTGAGTTGTTTACTATATTTCTCATCATTCTAAGACCAGGATGACCTAATCTACAATGCTACAAAGAAAATAATTCAGAGCTTCTAAAAACAGTCTTCAAAGAAGTATACACTTCGGGTGCATGAATTTTCGTGTAGTACAACCCAGATTCATATGAGGGACATTTTTCTAATATCTTTTTTCCACATACCGCGTGCTTCATGATGCACAAGTATTCTTTACCATTTTCTTCATTTGTTTCTACGTGAAACCCATTGGCACGGATGTCTTTGAAACTTAAGAGAGTGCGTGTTGATTCAGGGCACAAAAGGGCTTCTTCAATTACCAAAGTTGTACCCATTGGCAATCTAATTGTGGCTCTTCCGGAGCCTACTATATATGAACCGCTTCCTGCGATCGTAGTAATCTTTCCAGCGTTCTTCGTGATCGATTGGAAGTACTTAGACTCTCTTAAGATAGTATTTGTTGTGCCACTGTCAACAATACATATCTCCTCCATTTGGGCGCTACACGATTTCTAGATAAAAGAAATATAATTCCAATCAGACTGTGGCAAAGTAATTCAAATATTGCTTGCAAAAATAGAATACTGGAATAAAGGATAAATTGCATATTCATTCATGAAAAAGGAAAAGTATGCTCTTCGAGAGTCTCTCGAACCGCTTCTGAAGTGCAGTCCATAACTCAGGTGCACTCTCCTCAGCCATATATTCATTCTTCAAAGTGGCTGAGAGGAAGTGCAAAGCTTGATCGTTCTTCTCGGCAGTAGGTTGCACGTCCTACGAGGACCCTAGGCCGATGGCAGTTCGGAACTTCTTGCTCCTAAGCACGATCTTCATATCTGGTGCCTATGTGAGATAGTTCTGACCATTCAGGGCCAGTTCTTCAAACTCACGTTTGACAATGCTATTCATTTGCATATTCATAAGATTCTTTCATTAGATTACTTCGTGCAATCTAATAGAGAGTGGTTGCAAGATTCATAAATGCATAAATTAAATTCTCATGAATTTCCAGTAAACTAAAGAAAGTAATAGATACAAGATTCATAAATATTCACAAAGATTCATAGATACAGTTTTGTGCATGTATGTGTTCGACTTCGTGCATGTGTTCAGATTCATGCATGTGATCGGCTTCGTGCGATTGGCTTCATGCATGCGATCGGATTCATGCGCGCGATCGACTTCGTGCGATCGGTTTCATGCGCGCGATCGACTTCGTGCGATCGTTTCATGCGCGCGATCGGGTTCATGCGCGCATGCGATCGGCTTTGTGCACACATACGATCGGCTTCATGCATGCGATCGGGTTCGTCGCTGCTTTCCGGCGCGATTAAAGTCCGCTTGCGTCGGGCGTGCTTGAATTCTCATGAATTTACAGCAATAATTGCAAAATGCATAAAAATATTCATAAATGCTGCAAAGGAATGCTAGAAAGTTAATACCATAGTCAAATAATTTTCTAGCAATTTTCATAATTTTCTGACTATTTTATTCAATTTTCTGATTTCCAATTCTGTTTTCGGAAAACAATAAATGCAAAATTCATAAATGCAGGAAAACCTACACATTTGCAGTGGATATATTTGATTCAAATCAACACTGCTCAAAAAAAAAAAAACGTGACACATTGATGGGCTAAGGCTCATCAATTGCCCGATTGTTTTCCTTTCCCAACACACGCGCGGCCCAAAAAAAAAAATCACGGTCCATCGTATGCTATGCGCTCGGCCCTGGATCGCATGGCCTGTGGCCCACTCGCCAAAATCAGTCGATCGCTTTTAGGGTTCCTCCTACGCCGCCAAGGCGTGCTGCGAGCGATGCTTGCTGCGATTAGGCGGCTCTTCTAGAGGCCAGGGAGCGAGCGATTAGGCGGCGCTTCTGGAGGCCAGCGAGCGGGCGGGCGGCGCTTGCTGCGATCGCTTCGTGCGATGCGGCTGAGCGGCGGTCGAGCGGGCGCACGGGGCGGCGACGGCCGGGCGAGCGCACGGGAGCCGAATCGGCGCGGCGGTGGTGCCTTCGAGGCGCGCGTCTGGCGGTGGAGCCGAGGCGCTTCGAGCGCAGGCGACGGCATCAGAGGCACATGGTGCGGCTACGGGCGCGAGAACCGAGATGCGAGGCGGTTCGTGCTGCGAGCGCGAAAACCGAGATGCGAGGCGGCGGATCCTTCGAGGTAGCCGGTCGGCGTCGATGGCGCCTTCGAGGCGCAGTGCAATCGAGGCTGCTTCGGGTCTGCCGAGCGAAGGCCGGGGATGGGGCGGCGACGCCTTCGAGGCGACCGGCGGCGTGCTACGGGTGCGCGGATCGGCTCCGATCGGCCATGGCGACGCCGGCGCCTTCAACCACGGCGGCAGCGCGCTACGGGGGCCGAGGCGCGAGGTGGCGCGGCGCATGCTACGAGCACGGCGACGGCGTCTGCGAGACGCGGTGATAATGCATGGGTGTTTGGTCGCGATCTACTAATAATTCATGCACCAATCTGCTATTCAATTCATGCCAGATTCAATACCTCGATTCAATCTGCGAGCGAATTCCGTAGACTGTCGCGTAGGACAGAAATCGCATAGGATTTTTCGGCAATCCGAGTGGATGCCGGCGTGAGGACGAGTCGATGCAGATTGGATCAGACGATCAATCGCCGGTAGTAGTCGTTTGTTCGTCGTCGACGATCCTTCTCCTTGCGGTAGAGGCTCGTGCTGATAACGTGTTGAGAAACCTCGCTACCGGGTGTAGTCCGGGGTTTCCCGACAGATCGAAGAAACAACGAACAATCAGACACAAAGTATACGGGGGACAGTTCTTTATTGCTTTCTCATCAATCCATACAATAGGGGACCCTTTCTATTTATAGTCCTAATCTAGGTTTCACGATGGGCCAAACAGACGCCGTGGGCAACCGGTTTCTTAACAAAGATATACGCTTTGATTCTAGTTAATTTGCGTGCATTATCCGGCTAAGTACAAGTATCCGTATTATACCGTCAGATAATATCCAGTGTCGCTTTTCTATCCGTCTCAGAATACCCTGATCCGTATCCTTATCCTACCCAATTTTTCACTACCCGCACTCAGATCCGAAAAAAATAATTAGGGTAGGATACGAGATGACCTACTATCCGACCAAATATCCACCTGTTTTCACCCCTAGGGACGTAAGAATAGATGGGAGAGAGAGAGAGAGAGAGAATGGTAGGGATGCCACGTTTATAAAACTGACAACTGGGACCCACGGTCTATGGACTCAACCCACACTTTTCTCATTGGGGCGAGCCAACACAAGCACAGGCTTGCACACCCTACCCCACATGGCAGAATTTACGCTTTTTTACTTGTATGTAATCCTTTTGCTAATTTTTTTAAATAATACATTTTTATTGAAATTTCAAAAATATACCACCAAAAATAAAATAGAATATACCCACAGCCGCTCGATCAAATGGCGGCGAGGCCTATTTTTCAAAACTCACGGGCGACGAGGCCACGTCGCCTCCAGCCTGTCGCCCGATCAAATGGCGACAGAAGCTGAAACGGCCCCTGTCGCCCGATGAACGGGCGACAATGAATAAATCGACTGACCAAAGGGCGACAGGGGCGCTGCCCTGCCGCCGATGAAAGGGCGACAGAGCGCTTATATAAGGTCATCACCAAGATCAGAGCTATTCCATCCAAACTTCAGCGAGTTGAAGCAGAGAAAGAAAGGAAGAGGGAGGAGAGGAGAGAAGAAGTGAGGGAGGAGACACTGCGTGACATTTTGAGGTAACTTTTCATTGTATTTTTTTTGTAGCATTAAATAGTGGTAGATTAGAAATAATTTTAGATGTAGGTAAATCGATAGGTTATGGATAGATATAGGTAAATTGATAGGTTACGCATAGATAATTTTAGGTAAATTGATAGGTCACAGCTAGTTCTAGTTTAGAGAATTTAGATATTTTTTCGGATAGAAGTATATCGGTATATATTGATGGAAATGTAGTTAGGAATGTATATTTTTTTACAGATATAAGTACAACGATATGAATTATTAGGAATGTAGATGTTTTTTACGATTAAATATATATTTTCATAGCATGTAGGTATAGTTATGTTACGTGACATTATTTTTTACGAAAAATAATTAATTCGTGGGTGAATGAATGGATTCGCAGATATGGCAGAACGAGTTCCATTTAGAATTTATTATGGAGAGGGGGTTGTAATGCATGGTTTGGAGGGTGCAGATCTTAGTAACTTGCAGCATGTGGACAGAAATTTGAGTAGGGTCGAGGAGCGCACATTTGCTTCCGTGTTGAAATGGTTGTATTATACTTTTCGGATGGAAGAAGAGAAGTGTGAGTTGAAGGTATTTTGCCTATGTAGTATGCGAAACGACCCTATTCTATCGAGCTAGTTGAGCTGAAGGAACCGCATCGTGGAGATCATATGTGAGGGGGCACAAGAACGGGATGGAATCGAGTGCTTTTAGTGCGAGCATATGAGAGGGCGTTGCCCCCAAAGCAGTGATTGGACGCCGTGAGTGTAGTCACCTCAAATGAGCTCGGCTTGGTGACACCGAAATTGGGGATCTAGCCATGAGCAACATGATCGACAAAGTAGTGAAACGAGTTCGGGCCGGAGGATGATGAAAATGTTGGCCAAGAAGCGAGGGACCGGTAGACGAAGGAGAGCAAATTGAGGAAATAACGGCTAGGATGGAAGAGGAAGACCGTGAGTACAATGAGAAGCAGAAGAGGAGGACGACGATGAGTCGGATGAGGAAGACGGAGGAGGTACGGAAACGCTTGTGCCAGTCGAGTGGAGCACGTAGCAATTTGAAAATATGGTTGTCAATGAAAGGAACGAGATGCCTTGGCAGTATAGTGATAATGAGGTTAGGCATAATAGTATGTACCCGACAAAAGAGGCTGTGCAGGATGCCGTGAAAGATTGGACTCTATCATTAAGAAGGACTTTCAGGGTTAAGAAATCCACCCCAACTTGCTACGACGTGGTGTGTGAGATCCATAGGTGTCCGTGGAGAGTGCACGCGTACAAGCCCAAATGGGGCACCCATTGGCTATGTTCGAAGGTTGAGCAGCATACATGTATGACTGAGGAAACAATGATGGCCCACAGGAACCAATCATCCGGGTATGTCGCGAACATCATGTACGCAGAGATAGTGGAGAACCTGAGTTTTGAGCCCCGTGCTATTATCCGAGCGATCGAGAACAGATATCAGTACACAATTAGCTATGGGAAGGCGTGGAGGGCGAAACAGAAGGCACTAGAAACGAGATTTGGGAAGTTTGAAGACTCGTACCACAACCTGCCCGCACTGCTAAGTTGCATTCAGGGAAGAAATCCTGGGACCTACTATGATTATCAAGATTGTCCGTCAATCAAGTGGCCAACTAAAAGGCATTTGAGGAGAGTGTTCTTCGCATTCGGCGCTTGCATTAAGGCATTCTATCACTGTCGTCCGTTGTTGTGCGTGGACGGCACATTCTTGATCGGGAAATACAGAGGGCAAATACTGACAGTTGTGGGCGTCGATGGGAACAACCAGATTCTGCCTGTTGCCTTTGCCTTCGTAGAAAGTGAGAACTACGAGAGTTGGTTGTGGTTCCTACGAAACTTGAAGATCGGGTGGTCAAAACTCGTCCAGATTTGTGTCTTGCATGATGACCATCTTTGGGTTGCTTAGTGCTATCAACCACCGCAAGCGAGGGAAGATGAGCCATTCCAATGGCCTGACTTGCAGAGTCGATGGTGCATGAGGCATTTGGGTGCAAACTTCTATAAGCAATTCAGGAACAAGCAACTAATGAACATGTTCAAAAGACTATGTAACTCCAACCAGGAGAGCAAGTTCCGAACTCTGTAGAAAAATCTTGATGACCTGACAAGGAAACACAGGGAGCAGACGAACAACACTAGTGCCAAGAGCAGGCGGAGCCTCTTTCCCCCTGCCAACAGAGGATGAGGCGACTAACCATCGTCGAAGGCAAAGGCCAATCAAATGTTTCTCGGACTGGATCAAACACGAACCGAAAGAGAAGTGGTCACTGTTATATGACACACATGGTGCCAGATACGGTGTGATGACCACTAACTTTGCAGAAGTTTACAACTGGGTAATGCGAGGGATGAGGTGTCTTCCGTTGGTAGGAATTGTCGAGGGAGTGCTGAGGGGTACAAACAAGTACTTTGTGGACAGGCATGCAGCTGCTGAGATAGTAATGAGAGATGAAAAGTTCTTGTACTCTTCGATGATCACTAAATACATGGATGAGAAGTCTCAGAAGGCGGCCAAATATAGAGCTGTCAAAGTTGGTGCACGGACACTGCGCTTCAAGGTGATCTGCAGGGATAAAGGAAGGCGTGGAACCAACTAGAGGTTGTCACCAGAGTGCATCTTCTGGTGAGTGCAAATGTCGTGCAACAAGCCATACCTTTTGCATAGGCTATGTTCTCATGTTATAGCCGCATGTGCTTTATTTGGAATGCAACCTGGTACATACCTATCTGAATATTACATGAAGGAAAGGGTGATGGCAACTTGGAGCGAAGAGCTTTATGGTTATAGGGTTGTGGGTTCTTTCACCACAACTCCTAGTGTTGATGAAAGGTTCTGGGTCCCTGATTTTGATGCGAGAAGAGGGAAAGCAGGGCATCGAAGAACAAGGCGTATAAGAAATGACATGGATGAGTCAGAAGCTGGCAAACGCATGAAGAAATGCTCATTGTGCAACCAACGAGGACATAAATTCAAGAACTGCGGAGCACAAAACGAAGAAGACGAAGGAGGAGATGGTCACCCGACGGTGGGAAGGATCGTCTCTGCGAGGATCACAAGACGACCTCATTGCACCGTGATGACAAGCGGTTTGCATTATCATATGTCGTATATCAAATTTATATTTCATCGATGTAACGTGTGTTGTATGAACTCTACTTTGTACCTAGCTGTTGCGAGTGTTGTGTCTTTATAAATTGTTGTAATGAACTTCTCCGTTTTTTATGTGCGTATTTGTTTCAATATATTATTGTGATGCTTGTGTACTTTTACGGACTCTTTTGTTTACATATGTGTTTCTACTCTAACTTTCAATTTTGTAAATTGCGGTATGGCTCACCGGCGGGAGATGACGAGTGGCCGCTTCGATTCTTGGACCCGGTCGTCGATCGTGGTCACCGTGCCTCGCCGCCCTTCTTTGTCCCAAAGGAGGAGGGACCTGTGCGGTGGCGCCCTTCGACCTAGACCATTCTAAGACTCGACGGCCGATCGATCGCGTTGGATCCCGGGTAACATACCAAGATTTAAATTTGTAAACATGTTTGTTCGATTACCATGACTAGCGCACATTGATATCAATTACATGTTTACATTTCTTAGGCTTGAGCTTGTGGCCGCCCTCACCGATGGTGGAGCTCTGGACGCCGGTTCCCGTCTGACCGGTCGGCCGATCACCGCCTGGTGGATCGGTGGAGGCCGAGACGACACCTTCCATCTCCTGTCGGGAGATGATGATCACTTTATAGGACGTCTCCTACCTCTTCGGCCTCCCGATCGCCGGTCTTGGTTGTGGTGCCCTCGACGTCTCCCCAGTGGAGACGATGAATTCTTTGCAGTTCGCGGCGTACTACCACCTGCTGTGTACAGGACCTTCCAGCACACGCACGGACCGACCTTGAGCTGGCTTCGACAGTTTGTGGTACGTAAGTAGCATTTCAAACTAAATTGTGTATGTACTGCTTAAAATAACAAGTGAGCTTTATTTTACAGCGTGAGGAGATCATCGAGCCAGCGGACGACGAGAGGGTTGCCCGCCACCTGGAGGCGTACCTCCTATGGCTCTTCGGCTGGAGCATGTTCACGACGTCCCATGGGGATTGCGTGGACAGGCACCTGGTGCAGTTCACGAGGGAGATCTCGGACGCACCCCTTGACGCCGTGCCACAGTACTCCTGGGGCTCGGCCGTGCCGTGCGCCACCTACCGTGCACTCTGCGACGGGTGTGCACGGATCGCCGACAACGCGACCTTCGGAGGATGTCCACTGCTGCTACACCTGTGGGCATATGAGAGGTTCCAGATCGGCCGGCCCCAGATCGACCTGCAGCCTCTACAACACGCAGGCGGTGATGTCGACGGTCCGACCATGGGCACCATCTGGTGCCTGCGACGGGTAAGATATTGCAATCACGAGTTTGATACTTTTTATTTAACTTTTACGAGTACTAACGGTTACGTTCTATCGTGACTACAGACCTACTGGCGCTACACGATCAGGCGGGTAGCCTACCCGCAGCTTAAATGCCGCGTTCGACCACCTCACCGACGACCACGTACTCACGGGCGCCGTCGCGGATCTTGAGGTGCAGCGTCGTGTGACGGGTGGCCTGTCCACCCTTTGCACACGAGACGCAGAGTACTGGTTCACCCGTCGGTTCCTCGTGTTCGATGTCCAGGTTAAGGGCTACGCTGTCCATCGTGTGATGAGGCAGTTTGGTCTATGACAGGTGTTCTCGGTGCACGACGACCGTGCAGTCCCACCCGAAGTCCACTCGTAAGTTCCCTGTATTGATGTTTTTATAATTATTACTGTGTAATGCTATCTAATAACGCTATATTTATTTTTCACCCACAGGCTGAGTAGGAAGGGACAGCCTCCGACCGCCCCCTGGCACGCACGTATGGTGCCTTGGGCTGAGGAGTGGGGAGAAGCCCTCGAGGACGTCTACGCCGAGGCTGCGCCGTACGACCCACGGACGTACCGCGAGTGGTACACTCCCCGGACTCGTCTGCGTTTGGTACATGTCGACCCCGATCCTCCTAGACACGTTCCCATGGTGGCAGACACGTACCCCCTCCATATGGACTCGGTTCGGCACGCTTTGGTACGTTGCGTCATACCTTCGATATAATCTTACTGATTCGTAATTTATTTTGCTAACTAATTCGTAATTTATTTTGCAGACTGACGTGATGCACCATCACCACAGGGAGCTTCACAGCTTATATACTCGGCTGACCACCGGAGAGGACGTGACGAGACAGGACGTCACCTCTTACGTCGGGAGGTTTCTGGACAGCTCGAGACGCGCCCTCGAGTTGTCGGGATGCGGCGTCCCTACCGACTTGGCTTAGGGCGTGCCGCTTAGTGGGGGCAGGGGTGTAGCAGGTACATCTTCGCACGCTACTGTCCCGCAGGCTGCGAGAGGGCACGCTTTTGTAGCCGGTCACGCTTTCGGTGAGTACTGAAATGCACTGTTCACATGTTACAATAGCGTATTACAATGCTCAAAATAATTCTTTATTTGCTACAGGCCCGCAGGCACAGTTTTTCGCGCACGCATCTGCATCTGCATTTGCTCCTGACGACTACGAGGACCAGGGTGATGTCCCAGACCCGGAGGACTACGAGGACACTGTTTCGAGGTTCCTTGTCCCGGAGGAGGTTGGGGTTGGGGCATCATCATCACAGTTATACGAAGCGCCACCACCGATGCAGCCTAGTCAGCTGTACGGAGCGCCTCCACCGACGCAGCCTTACTCAACCAGCGGAGCGCCATCAGCGACGCAAGCTACTCGGCCAGTCTGCGATGCCTCCAAACTAGGCATGAGAGGGACCACCGCTACACGAGGCGCTTGACGTACTCGTGAGGGCTGAGTTCGGAGGAGGAGGCCTCCCCAGAAGCGAGGCCGACAGTAGTTTCTTTTGATTTTTATTATTGGTAGTATATTATGTACTTAGTGTTTCATTTGAAATATGTTGCACAAACAATTGCATTTGGATTTTTTGTAATTTTAATCTTATGTACTTAGTTAATCATTTCATCAGCTAGACGCTTTGTCACACACCTAGTAGCTTTCTTAGACTGAAACGACAACACTCTGCACCACGCTTTTCAGGCTGAAACGACAACACGCTACACCCAGCTTTTCAGACTGAAACGACAACACGCTGCACCCCACTTTTAAGACTGAAACGACAATACGCTGCACCCCGCTTTTCAGACTGAAACGACAACACGGGTTTTGTGGTCGCGAGTGCCTTTTCCGAATTTTGAAACTTCGTGCCGGGGCAATGCCCAGCCATGTCACCCATAGATAAGTTGTAGCCCATGTTGCGTAGAGCACTCATGATTTTTTTCATATTTTTTGGGCAGTATCCGGTGGGCCCCACGAGGCTACGAAAACCCCTAAGTGGCCACGATTTTCGCGGTTTCGTGGCCGCGAGTGCCTCTTCCGATTTTCGCAACTTCATGCTGGGGCAATGCCCGGCCAGGTCCCTTTGATAAGTGTTGCTCATGTTACGTAGATCGCTCGTGATTTTTTTCGTAATTTTTGGGCCGTATCCGGTGGGCCCCGCGAGCCAAGGAAAACCCTTAAGTGGCCACGATTTCTCAGATCAAAAGTTACAGCGGAAAAAAAGTAGACAACACTCTTCATTAAGACATAAAACTAGGATGCGAAAATAATGGTTACAACCGAACTATTGAGTGCATTGAGGCCACTTCCCCTTCTCCCATGCCTCTGGTGGGGCTTCTCTGGTACGACGTGCTCTCTCTCGTTTTCTCTCTCTCGGCCTCCTTCTCCGCTTCCTTGCGGCGTGCCTCCTCGCGTGCAGCGTCACGCTGCGCTTGAAGCTGCTCCCTGGAGTTCGCTTGCCGGTTGGCTTCATCAAGTAGCCTTTAGTGCTCGGGGTTGATCTCCTCGTCATACCACTTCTCAAAATCACACAGTGGCGGAGTCGACTGCACGAAACATAAATTAGCAATGTTTCATTTACAAACGTACTCAGATTTCATATTTAAAACTAGAATTAGTGTCCAAAAGAGTATAAATGGAAAGCTCATCGTGTGATGATTCCCGAAAGTACAAGAACACCAAAATCGAAGGTACGAATCAAAAGTTATGGTGTTTTTATAGGTTTCATTAATAATAATGGCACATATATTACAAGCATCATTAATAGTCAAAAGTATGAAAAATAAATTTGAAAGTTTTAAATTTTGCTAATTACCTCTATAGTTTACTAATTTGAAATAATTGAAAATCAGTGTTCGGGTGCTTCACGGGGTTAAAAGAAGGAGGGACGCATTATTAGTAGTACTATAGCAATTACGAACCGCCACTGATATACATTTTTCTAATAGAGTTTCATATTAATCAATTTCATTTCAGCACAGAAAAATTGTGTCAAACTTATTTTCGTAGCCAGCTAGTACTCTGTCAATTCTGGTTGGTAACCGGCTGATTACCAATCAAATGTATAAAATTCCATTAGAACATTTTGATTTTTGTTTGATGAAATTTGGCCGGTTGAAAACCGGTACCAGGGAGGGTCCGATATTTTTAGGATGCAAGTACCATAATTTGCACAAAATAATTCGTACAATTGGAATTCATGCGAAATACCGCCGATTGTGTAACATTCCAAAAATTTCAAAATTGGAAGAATAAAAATTTTAAATTTTAAAATGGAATTGAATAAAATTTTTAATTGAAATCAAGATTTTAATTTAAAATTGTCATCCTTTCCCTCATTTTCTTGAATTTTAGTCTTAAGAAAAGAATGGATTGTAATATTAAAACTTTTCTCCTAAAATGAACAAACTATGAAAATGAGTTTGAAATATAAAATTATTTTGAATTTCCATATTTTTTAATTTTTCTTTAATTTTGGTTCTTAAGAAAATCTTTTATATTAATTATTCTCTTCTCCTTCAAAATGCAAAACCCATAATTCCTTAAGGAATAAAATCTGGAAAAATTATACAAATCTGAAATTTTTTCAAAGGTATGAGAACAAATTAGTATTAAAAAGAAATCTAGAATAGTGACACATGACTAGCAACAATACCTTTGTCAGAATTATTTAATTTTTCTCAGATCTTATCTTCTTCTGAAAACTTTATCCCATCATCCATAGCATAGGGTAACTGGTAAATAAAATTTTAAAAATAATAAAGTTGGTTTGACACCTTTATAAAATCAGAAACAAAAACTGCAATAACTCAATAATAACAATATGTCAGAATTCTAAAAAAATAAATACAATTGATCAACATCTGAAATTTTTATGGTATCTCCCAATAAAAATTAGTATCACACTGAAAACATTTCGGATAAAATGAAGTTTATTTGTTATCTAATAAAAAAAATCAGAAAATAGAATTTTGGAGCAGTAGTATTGTCAGAATTTCAATAACTTCCATATATAAGATTCCTAGCAGAAATTATTACAGTAGGGTAAAAAATTTCTCCAGATTACTCAGAAATTTTTTAAGAAACTTTAGACAAGAATGATAGCTCATTTATTGCACTTAACATTATCTAGACCAGCTCCAGATAAGTTGTTCTCCCTCTCTTTCACTGATCTGAGGGCCGCCTAATGTAGCTAGCCCCACCTGGCAGCCACAGCGCCCCATGCCTTGCTTCTTCTCCACGGCTCTGAAGCCACAGCCAGCCGCTGCTTCTCCCTGCCGAAGCTGCCACGGTAAGGAAAAGACCGTGATTTATCTGCCACGGCAATGAATCCTGCCCTGATTCGCTGCCATGGCAACCCTAGCTCAAGCTCGTCTACACCATGTCAACAGAACACAAACTGATTTTTGCGGTGCCAATTACTGTCCATCTTGTCACCTGGAACCAGCTAGCTCGCCCTGTCCTCTCCGATGGTCAGCACTGCCTTGCCATCTCTGCGACAGCAATCAGGCCGAATCAATTCTTTGCCACGGAAAAGATTTCACGCATCGCTGCCACAACTGGAATAATTGGTACTCACTGCTGACCGGCCACCCAAACCCGTGCCAACTTTGCCGCAGCAACAAAAGGCAGAGAAGATTGCAGCCACAGCAAGAGGCCACACGAATTTGCGCCGTGTGAAACCAACGTGACATGAGTCATGTCACAGAGGAACTGAGGTTTAGAACTAGATTAAGAGGGAAACCAGGGTCTTAGTGATCAAAGATGTCATGAGGGAAGTTTGGACTAGAGAACCATGGAGGTGGAAGTGCTAAATTGATGATCCAAATTCAGTAATATGGCTAACTTCTGCCGGAGCGTAGCGGAGGCCCCGCGGTATAGATCGGTTACCATATTAGACCTAGGTCACCACCATCTATATATTCCTTCCTGTAAGCCGCTTGGGGCGATTAAGTTCCCAGCGTTTTGTAACTTCTTCAGAAAATAGTGAAGTTTTTGCCGGCCAGCATCCGTGGTTTTTTCCTGTAAGAGTTTTTCACGTTAAATTCATGTCTCTTGTTCTTTATAATTTGATCTTCTTGTATGCTTTTCATTGCACTTTCTTTCCCCTTTTCCTCTTCATGCTAAGAAATAATTTTGTTTTGTGTGATCGAGCTTGTCAAAATCTCGATTCAACTCTTAGTCTTACAATCGTATGGTCCCAGACCTAGAAGTGAACTGATTTTATCGAATCTCAGTAATCTTACGATTTCAGCAAACTTTTAGTAGGATTGTGATCACAATTTACATGCGATTCTACCCAGTTCTACCGATCCTAATAATTAATTCTAAACAGGGCCTTAATATTATCTATGTACTCAAAATTAAAAATTGAAACAGTGGTAAGTTAAAAAGAAAAGGAAAAGAAATAGGGTTTTTCATTGTAGCCATTGCACGCTAACACACCGCCTCTCAACCCTGGCCCTAGAGACGACGGCGGCGAGGAGGCTACTAGACATGGCAGGCGTGCGGGCCGCCATTTGGACCGTGAAGAGCTGCCCACGGCGCTCGATTGGCGTCACTGTCGCCGACCGTACGCCTCCGTCGTCACCTTGAGTGGACCCTCCATCGCCCACATTCGAGCCAAAACAGTAACTCAACCGCGCATCACCACCGGATTCGTGTCTCATCTCATTGCGCCAAGTGCAAGAAGCGCAGTCTCGACCGCGGCGTTGCCGGTGACCGCTACCGGTGGAGCGGCTCTGCCTCGACCGCCACGACTTCTCCCGCGGCGGCGTCGTGGTCTTCCGTAAGGTTGCCGCTGCCGAGTTCTTGGTTGGTGTATACTTGGGTGTTTCTTGATTCTTTGGATGGGTGGACGATGCAATTCTCGGATCTTGATGTTATTGTTATTTGTAGATCGCCGACGGACCACCGGAGTTTGCTGGTTAATAGGTTGATTATGCGTTGCGGCGATTGGATCCAGTCCCGGAGGCGGCGGAGATCCGCAGATACCGAAGGGCACCTTTGGGTGGAAGGGACAATGCAGGCCGGTTGGGACTCGAGATTATGGCCCTGTAAGAGATTCTATCACTCAAATGAATTTTTTCCCTATTTGGCGTCATCTACTAGGCACAATTGCGGTGCCTCGCTGGGCAAAACTGCGTAGATTAGTGGTGGTGGTATTGGCATTCTACCTGCCAAAGGAGATGCAAAAGAGGTGTCTTGTTATTGTGTTCAACCAATGCTGCTGGCATTGTTAAATCTTCAGTGGATCTGCAGGTTTACAAAAAGAACAATGATTTGATTGGGCTGCAAAATTTTGATAGTAAAATAGGACAGAAAACATATTGGCGTATTGATATCAGCTGGTGGTGCATATAAGCTTTATAACCATGGATCATTTTCTCACCACAGAAATATTACAAGATTAAAACTGTTGCAATTACTCATCATTTACCTGCTTGGCAAGATTAGCACCGGACATGAACAAGTCAAGTCCCTCCTTTGTTATGCATAATTTTTTTTTATCTTAAGCGCATTTTGATCTTAGTTGGCATATGCCACTAGAGGCATTTAACATGTATAAGCTTTTTAAGCATTTAAATGTATGCTTTTTATAAGTTGAAGCTCACCGACATCATCTATCTCTTCTTGCATGTTTGTATTCCTCTGTATTATGAATTTTGCAATAGCACCTTTGAACAAATGCCTGGAGGATTTTGCTAAGCAAAGTAAGCGACCTCATGGCTCATGGTCCTCTTGAACCAATTTGTGTTTTTATGATATCATGTTCATCTGATGAATATCAGCATTGATGAACTAGAGCAGATTAGCATTCTTTTGGTTGATAAAGTACTAGCATGCGGGCTATGAAGTATAAACTTGCAAGCAGTGATTTGATCATTCAGATATGCTGTTCATTTCTAACGACGTTTTTGCTGATGTGTTTGTATGGGATCATAAGATCCTTAAATAGAAAAGAAGATGCCTAAAAAGGGTATATCAATGCCTCTTGACTTTCTGCTCTTTAACCATTTGCTGACTTTTATATCCTTCTACCAGAGTTTACCAGTCACAAATGCTTCTGGCAACAGTCAGAAAATATGATGTTTAATACTTGTTTGCATGGTACAGCAAAATAAGTTTCTAGGCATTGTAATTTAGGTACTAAAGATCCTTTATTTTGATATCTGCAGATTCCTCTGGGTCTGATGCAAGGCAGGGTCACGCACATAGTCTGGCCGCCACATAGAATTGGTCGAGTCGACAGAAAAATGCCAGAAGGGAGGATTATGCAGTCATGAACTTGTCCAAGACCCTACTGGCTTTGTAGTCATGAACTTGTCATTGATCTGTAATTGAAACATTTTTTTTAGCTGAATTTGGTCAAATTTGAGGGCACAAAAACCGTGGACGTTTCATGTTTGGAACGTAGCTTGACTTGATATGTGAGATCTGTGCACAGTATGTCTCGACCTAATTGAAGATGACCGGATATGGATGTTTCAATGTTTGTAGCTGGCTTTCAGATGGGTTTCAGGTTTCTGGGTTTCAAATGAGTTTAAACGTGTTACAGGTATCAGGATTCGCATGCGTTCTAGACTTTGGTATCATGTTTTAGGTTTCAGAATTTGTAGTTGGATTTTGGAATGGAAGCAGAGAGTTTGAAATGGGGTTTAGGAACTAGGTTCCCAATTGGGTTTGAGATTTCAGGGTTTCCAGTTGGGGTTCAAATGTGTTACAAGTTTTAGGCTCTGTGCCGCACGTGAGAATTTCGTAGAATTCCCTGGGAATTAAATTGTTTCATGTAAAATTCCTGCATTTCTATCTTACCTTGTTGGCACTGTTGGAAATTAATCTTGTTGTTTCATTGCTCATGTTTATTTTGTATTAGAGTTTGCATTTAGGAGAGTTAGTGCATGAGTCATTAGTAGATGCATGCATGTTTGCATGGAGTCTGCAAGAACGTGTTACGTGTGATAGAAGAGCTAGCAAGCGTGCAGTTTGGCCAAGTCCTCAGGAGTGCATGCAGACTGGGCGTGTGGCCGTGAGCTGTTGGCAGGCCAAGTCCTCGGTGGCAGCACGACGCGGAAGGACGCGCGCATGTGGCCGGAAGAAGCGGACGCAGTGCTAGCCATGCAGATCGTGGAGTGCAGGTATGCATGTGCTACTGGAATTAGTCGTTGTATTTAGCTTCGTTCGTTAGTGCATGCAGCGCTGAGAGGAGGTGAGCATGTGCACGTCGCCGAGTCGAGAGACTAGCTCCAGCCTCCAGGTGTGTTCGAGTTAGTTGAGACATGTACGTGTGTTGAGTTAGTCTTCCTGGAGAGTAGCTGCATACCTCCATTAGTTAATTCATGGTGTTAGTGGCGTGTAGTGCGGATAGGCAGTAGGCCACTGCATGTGTGCGTGAGACTTTATAAAGTCTTGTAAGTCCCTGTTTTGATTAAGTGAAAGAGTAACAGAAAAACAAGACGCATAGTTGTGTTGCTGCGTCGCCAAGATTCTCTGTGTACTGTTCATCTTCTTGAGTTCCACGTGAAAGTGTGAGTTGCGCACACTGTGTTCGCGTGAGTAATTATCGGTTCTAACAGTTGGCACAGGAGAATTTACTTAGAATTCCCTGGCAATTATGTTGTTAGCATTCCAAAGTCTGAACAGACCCTTCACGCATGAGTGTACGAATTCATGAGAATCTTATAAAAATTTCAAACAAAGCATTTCATTTCATATATGAATCGGCAAATATTCCGATATTCCAAACTGTCCTTTGGGTGTTGTAAGGACCCGAATTCACCAGTTCGGATCCACTGTGTTTTACCGCACTAGTCCCAGGATCAATCGCTAGTGCACACAGCTTAACATCGGTAAGCATCATATCATACACAATGATAAGAATAATAAGACTTTATTTATTGAATATAACTAGTGTATGATCTTATGATCACTTACAATATTCAGCCTCACGAGGCAATAGTAAAACCAAAGAGACAAATGCAGCGGAAAGTAGTAGAAAACGTAGATGTCCCATCAGCACACCACAGGCGACTGACAAGGATTGGCCTAGTGACACGCGTCCACCTGAAAGTCCTCCTCAAGCACAGGCGATGATTCCTCCACTGTTGTTGGTTGTTGAGCAAGGGTGAGTACACCAACACGTACTCAACAAGTTGTGCACAGAATGCATTTCTATTATAACTATATGCAGGCTTATTCCAAAGGAAGGCTTATGGTTCATAAACAGTAAAGCAGCATTTGAAACACATACATTAATAGACTGAAAAGACAGTAAAACAAATAGTAACAAGTAATAAATTCAGTGATTCTCAAGTAAACCAAGTTTTCATCCTAAGTCAAATTCCATTAATCACATGGCATCCTGCCATCCCATCCAGTTGACAAGTTTTAATTAACTACCCTTGATTTGTAATTCCGAGCATTGCTCAATACCGTGAAACACGGCTATCCGAATAGATTGTACACTCGCAGAGGTTATGCACTTTACCCACACGATATAACCATGCACCACACAGTGACGATTATAACAAAGCCTTTACAATGCATCCTCTTAACCCGATGCTACCCGCTAAGGTTTCAACAATGAAGGGCTACGCCGCCACAACAGGGCCCCCCTCTTGCGCCATGTGAGTTTCCCCCGTACACCCGGACCCACACCACCAAGATAGCACTTAAGTTAAGCATTTGCAAATTAGTCAGCTAGGCTGCCCCATAACAGACGTGTGGCTGCAAGTTTGACTCAGGTCAAAGGCTCGCAAGGTTAAGTCCTTAGTTTTGACCGAGGCAAGACTAACCAAGTGTGATCTCAAATATCCAAAACCAATAAAAACCAAATACGACCGCCCAATTGCCACTCTTGGCCCACCAGAAACAATCTTGCCACTTGCCCCAGCCTAAATGAATTTTCCATCCCAGTTGATTACCAAACACCACATGTTCTTCACAAATCAACATCGTTGCGTGACTCCGCTGTCACAACAACTCAATCTCTTTATGCAACCACACATGGCCCACAAATTATCTTCATAGTTCCATATTCCATTAGTCAAGATTAATAATCAACATTCCATGTACATGTGATGACGAGGCATGGCTAAGCAATTCTATTCCGTTCTAACCATCCATGTTGATTTCATTATTAACCAACTATAATTAACCAACCTAGGGTGACAAGTGGATCATGGCATACAACTAGCAAGGTAGGGTATAATTCAAAGGGTACGATAGCTAATCCCAAACTTACGTTGAAATCATTGATACACATAAAATAACAAGTGATAAGGTAAATCAAAATAGCATGCAATCTAGTTTATGGGTGCAACATGATCAAAGCACAACTTGCCTGGCACTTGCTATATATACTGCTCTTTGATCTTTATCCTTTATTCTTGATCTTCGATCTTCACTCCTTTTACCTTCAACTCCTTCGAACAACTTCCGGATTCCTTCGAACAACTTCCGGACGACACGTCTAACGATTAAAGACAAAGCAAATACAAACTGAACTCAAAAACACAAATCAAATAAACTTCAAATTGAGAATAGATGGTATTGGATCAAAGGGCTTAGATGATTTTAGGCACTCAAATGGATTCGATCAGAGATCAGATGGAAGATAACAAGCTTTCAGAAGATACACCGAAAAGAAAAGACTGATAACTGAGAAAGAAAGATTAATATTCCAGAGAATATTCCTTCTGAATTTATTAGCTTGATTGGATAGATATCGACATATGGGCTCTCGATCCATAGACCGGGTCCACGAAGATACGTTAGTTCACGATGAACTAAGCTGATACAAAAGGTTGACTTTTGTTGACTGAATAGATACATAATCAATCAAAAGAAAGGTAGACTGATGGATTAGATATGGGCACAAGGATATGACACATGGCCAATGGTCTAGCGACCAAGTCCACGAATGAATTCTGGGTTAATGGCAGATTAGATTTTCAGGGATAAGACAAGGACAAGTGGGGTCGATATCCACTACGATTCGATAAGGGGTTCAATCATGCGTCGAAGATGGAACTTGACGATGATAAGGCGGCGATGATAAGAAGACGGGGTTAAACTCAATGTGATAGAGCTAGATCACATCAAGGCGATAGAAAAGATGATGACATCTCACTAGGGCCTTTACATGAATGCACACATGTGATGAGAGCAAAGCGTTAACGGTGGGACGTTAACGACGAAACGTTAACAGCGGAACGTTAACGATGGAACGTTAACGGCGAAACGTTAACGATGGAACGTTAACAATGAAGGTGAAGCGTTAAGAGAACACTTATGATATTACAGGGTGGCGACCATCGGTACAATGGTAGGGCAGTGAGGTCATGATACAGGTCAAGATTGATTTGCGGACTGCAGGGTTCACATGCAACGTCGCACTGGTAACGATAGATTGAATCTAGGGTTAGATTAGAATTAAACAAGATGATTGTAAGTTCAACCTTCATTAGTTATGGTTTTGGTGTTAATGACAAAAACGATTTGTTTTGATCCAAAAGAGCATATTCTAGCAATATGCAAAAATGTTGGCATTCGAGTTGGATTTCATCATAAATCTTGGCTATACATATTCTTGATACACCTATCTAAGCCATGGAAAAAGAAATTGCATGAAATCCAAACCGAAGTGCATTTTGAGGCTTTTCGTGAAAATCGATTTTCGTTTTGCCTCAAAACGCAATTTGCCATAACTTTGAAAATATAATTGATTTTGAGAAAATTCCTTTTGAAAAACCTTCTAAATAGTCCAAAGTTGGTTTCCTGAAAATTTTAAATCATTCGGACTTCATTTGAATCGTTTTTGCCAAAATTTGCAAAAACTCCGAGTCTCGGGCCGTCAAGGGCGGTAGCACCGCTTGAACCTGCGGTATGACCGGCCATGCGGTATGACCGCACCCCCGAGCGGTCATACCGGCCCTGGCAATTTCAGTTCTGAATTTTTCAGGTTTTCAAGCCGGGTTTTGGGATATCTTTTTATTGGAATGTGATTTTTCAAAAATTCTTCTTAGAAAAGCTTTGTGTTATCCCAAAGCTTATTTTGGTAAAATTTCAAAAGTTTCTCGATTTATTTGAAGGGATTTCCAAGTGGTATCAGTAATGAGCATTTCAATTAACTTAAAGCGTGATTTTCACTTGATCTTTAGAAAAGACAAAACTTGTGCAATTCAAATGCAAATAACTCCATAATTCACCTGTTGAATATCTCAGGGAGTTTATCTATATCAAGTTTTGGGAATTTAAATGCTTCCAAGTGAATTCATGTCTTTGTTTTGCTCTGATACTGAATCTTTTGGATTTTATTGATCTTTCTTGAGCTTTTGATACCCGTGAGTATATTGCTCTGAGAATATTGCTCTGATACCCATCGATATCATCGATAATCCTTTCAAGTGGTATCAATCTTTGTGATTTGATCCTAAGTAGTATCAATTGAGCACTCATTCATTCCATATGCTTACAAAGTGGTATCATTGAGTTTTTTTTCCTTTCTCCAAGTGGTATCATTGAATTCAATTATTTCCTACAAGTGGTATTTTATTGCCTATTTGTAGCATTACATCGATACCCACATTCTTGATTAAGATTTTTTCCTCTTAAGCTAAAATTGTAAGTTCAACCGCTTAAGAATTCTCTGTGTGAGATTCTTTATGAGTTGAAACACATAAAAGAGGAAAATCTCTTGTTGAGCATAGCTCTTCATGAAAATTTGAAAATGCTCGTTTCTTTTGGTTCTTCATACAAAGCCCTTGAGATAGAATTAAAGTGATATTTATTTGCTCAAGTGGTATCTATTTCCTTCGGGTTCCTCGTTTGACCCGTTTAGGCAAATTGTTGGATTCTTCAAGAGAATCATGTTGAGAATTTGCAAAGCCTAATAAAATGAGGAGTGAATTATTTGAAATTTGAAACACATTCAAATATTTTTTTTTAGTTTCAAATAAACCGTGTGATACCCTTACTTCGTTTTTCACGCTTATCTTTACAAGTGGTATTTGTTTTACAAGTGGTATCCACAAACCCAAATATGGTCTCTTTTTCGAGTTTTCCTTATTTTTAGACCATATTTCAAATAAAAACTTGTTTTACCTCTTGATTGACCCCTTCAAGTTTTTATTTGGCTTAAGTTCTTCAAATTCCACTCCAAGGTCATAAGTATGCATTCTAATTCTTATATGACCTTCATTAAAAGGAAATGGTTAAATGCAAAAAGGGGGAAAATCATTTCATAAAAGGGGAGAATGTTTTTCAAAGTTAAATATCAAAAGGGGGAGATAATGATAAATCTTATTAATGCTAAATGTTTAAATGCCAAAAAGGGGAAGAATGTATTTCAAGTTAATCTTTTAGTTTTTCCATTTTTTTGGTGCTTAATGCCAAAATGGGGAGAATTAGGAAGCTTAATGTCATTTGGTTAAAAAGAGAGCTTGCTTAATGTCATTTGGTTAAAAAGAGAGCTTAATATGATTAAGGGGGAGAATTAATATGCATATGTGTTCAATTAGCTTAAATTCTCTCATTATGATAGTTTTAACCAAAATGTGCTCATTAAGCTTGGATTTGTCATTAATCACTAAAAAGGGGGAGATTGTAAGTTCAACCTTCATTAGTTATGGTTTTGGTGTTAATGACAAATCTAATCTTGTGTTAATGACAAATCTAATATTAAGCTTATCCCCTAATGCGATATTGTTATTAATGACAAATCTTATATCGAGACTAACATGTTTGTTTAGAATATCTTTGTTTAGTCTCATCGCAATGAAAAATGGAAAACCCAAGGTATGTTTGCATATTCATCTTAATATTAGTTGCATACTTTGGAGTCAAGTTAAAATATGAATAACCCGTCATATTAACCACAAAATGTGCATCATGTTTCCCAATCCATATATTACATGGATGCACACACTTAGGGGGAGTTCGTGGTTTAACTTGATAGTTTCTTTGTATTGATCGATTCTTTATTGATACACATAAGGATCAAGACAAAGAAACTAAATCATTGAGTATATATTTGAATTGCCTAGTTATAAGTATACTCATGGTAATATAGGATATACTCCAATATGATCAAAGTAAGTATGTACGTATCATATCCAAGTCAATCATATTTATGCACATATACATGTGGAGTTTATTCTATAGTTGATGATTTAGAGTAATGATCATTTCCATACAATTTACATATAATGGATCATTACTTTTCATCAACATGAGTATATGAAAACTTGTGTAGTTGATATATACTCATATCAATTTAAATGATAATTTAAATTGAGTTCATTTGTCTCATTAATCATTAAAGAACACTTCATCATGTGTTGATGGTGTTCTATGATTAATTAAGGACAAATGAATAGTTCTTAAGTATAATTAAGCATGTGTTGCATTATTATACTTAAGACACACTTAAATCATTTCAATTGATTTAGGTTGTGCTCAATTGATCTAAAGGCATCCATTATGTGTTAATGGAGTGCAAGAGATAATTGAGACAACCATGCATCTTGGACTAACAAGTTTCATGAGTTATGTTTGAGTTAGGTCCAAAGATGAATGAGATGATGATAACGGGACAAGGACGGCATCATGAGTTGATGGGCGTCAAGGGTGGATCCCGAAGAGGAATCGAGTGATATCCCGGGGGAACAAATATGCGAAGATCATAAAGACCCCAAAGGGGACTGCTTGCGCGCGGCGGCGAAGGTATAACTAGATAGGCTAAGGACTTTTGTAGTCTTTGAGTCTAAGGTTTTATCGCCGTACTATTAAGAGGGGTCGTTCCCTAGCTTGAGCTTCATCATATGTTGATGATCTCAATCCGCGTTCACTCAAAGCTCAAATCATATTTTGATTTGGTTTTTGCATAAAGTTAACCATTTGGCATGTGTTGCGAATCGGTTGAATTTATGCTTGGTTGTTATTGCTTTATGCTCTGATTTGCATGTGTTGCAAAGAGGAAGAGCATTTGCATTTGGTTTTCGCATTATGCTTTGATTTGCATGTGTTGCAAATAGGATAAGCAAATGCGTTGGCTTTTGCGTGAAGTTCACTTTTGCATGTGTTGCATTAGTTGAAGCTTCATGTTTTGGTTCATAAAACAATCTTTCTAAAACCGTGAGTTTACTTGGAGCTAAGTTTTGCATGTGTTGCAAAAGGAGAGCTCAAGCATGATTTGATGTTTGTGTGGTTGTATGGAGCTAGAGGCTTGCATGTGTTGCAAGTAAAGAGCTCATACGGTTGATTTGGTGTTTAGTTGAAGTTTGGTTTTTAGTATTCGTATGGAGCTAGAGGCTTGCATGTGTTGCAAGTAGAGAGCTCATACATGTGATTTGGTTTTAGTGTGAAGTTTGGTTTTGGTGTTGCATGGAACTAGAGAATTGCATGTGTTGCAATTAGAGAGTTCATGCATCTTGATTTGATGTTGCTTGGAGCTAGACTTTTGCATGTGTTGCAAAGAGTAGTGCTCAAGCATGAAATGGTTTCATTGTGTTATTTGCAAGATCGTTGTGCGAATAAACTGAGGTTTATGAGTCCGGAATCCCGAGAGCATGTGAGTGGGGCTTGCAACGGGTGTTGGCAAGTTGACCGGGTCTTGTGTTGACCTTCACATGGCTAGGGGGATTAATCTCATAAACTCGAGTTTGATTTGCTTAATACGTTTTGCAAATAGTCCTTGTTTTGGTTGCAATTCTTTGAGCGTGAGCTAAATTGGTGCAAATGTGTTTTGCACGTGTGTATGATCATGTGTTGATCATTTATTGGCTCAAGGAATGGTTTTTGGTTTGTCGGAAAAGATTGCGCGAAAAACCGCACTTGAAATCGATGGGCGCGTATGACCGGCCCGTCTTGCGGTCATCTGCAACGGTAGTACCGGCCCCGAGCGGCGTGTTTTTCCCAGAGAGTGTCGTTTTGGCGCTGAGTGGGGCGGTATGACCGGAGGAGGAGCGGTCATACTGGCAGTCTTGATCCTCTGCAGATGACCGGGTTTTGCGTCTGCGGCTAGTTTTCTAGCCGTTGGCTTGTGGAGCGGTCATCTGGCTGGAGTGCGGATATGACCGCCTCCCTGCCCGAAAATCAGCTTTTTGCCCCCAACGGCTAGTTTTCTTGTGTGGGGTATAAATAGACCCCTTGGGGGGCTTGGGGGCAGTGTTGCTGGCATTATTGAGGGTGTGTGAGTTGTGTGCATGTGTTGCTCTTCTCCATTTGCATTTTGAGCTCAAGAGTGAAGCTAATTGTATGTGTTGCAATTAGTGAGTGGTTTGAGAGGCTCTTGTGCATGTGTTGCACTTGAGTGAGGCCTTGTGCATGTGTTGCACTTGGTGATTACCGAGGAGCGCATTCGTTGTGCCCGGTGAAGTTCAAGCGGAGGAGCGGCTTGTTACTCTTGGAGGTTGCCGACTCCTAGGCGGCGGGCGTCGTCTTGCGGGAGCTCTCGAGGTGTGAAAGCCCGGCAAGTTTGTGAAGGTTCGGGTTGAGCCTACGCGCGAGCGTGAAAAACCACGACTAGTGGAAAGAGGCGGGTGCTCGAGCGGGAGCCGGTCCAAGTGTGGGCTAGCCTCAACGTGGACTAGGGGAGACCGGCAAGTCTCCGAACACCACGAAAAAACATCGGTTGTCCCTTGTCTCTTTACTTTCAAGCATTTACATTATTGAGTATTTATCAATTGCTTGATTGTATTAGAATTGCCTAGTATTAATTGATTATTCAATTTAGCAATTCTAACTTAGAGACATAATTTTGTTAGTGCACTAGTGAGCCTAGTTGATTTAGGCTTTAATTGTCAAAACCTATTTATCGCTTCCGCATATATAAATTGATTAGGTTTTGATTTAGGGGTGTATTAGAGCGAATTCATTAGTGAGCGATTAATTTCGTAAAACGCCTATTCACCCCCCCTCTAGGCGCATCCTCGACCCTACATTGATACATGGAGAGATACACATAGCTTAGGAATAGGATAGATAGGGATGGCTCTGCGACAAAAGATTACAAAGGGTGGCTAACCGAAACAGAATCCGATAACAAAGCGACTAGATCGAAAGACAATGGGTAGATCGCGGAATATGGCTTAACGGCAAACGGAGACCAAAGGAACTCTAAAGATGGACAAAACAGAGATATATTGACCTATTGGACAAGATGACACGGTCATGGCAAACTAATATGGTTGGCGGCAAAAGACGACGCGCGACGGTGTCCAAAGGCGACGGGTAACGAATATTAAAATTTTCGGAGGATGGAACAGCAAAGGGGAAGTGAGCACCACGTAGAACGTGGCGACACGAACTCAACGGTATACCCGGATTTGGCGACGACCCACTAGATTAGTCACAAACTGCCGATTAACGACTGTTACAGCTAATAGATCTAATAGCCATAACTACTAGAATAATGAATGAAAAATTACAAAAAAATTTAGAGAGCCTACTGGGATCCTAGAACACGATATGACGCGAAGAGATCGGATTTTTACTTTCTGGATCAACGGGGAACGCACGATGCCATTCCCTGCTGTTCGTACGCAGTCTGATCGGGGAAGGTTGATTTTTCTGCACAAATCCCGCAGGCAAAACCTTGAGTTAGGGTGAGCACCGTGTAGGGGACATCAAGAGGAGTCTACCATAAAAATTTCACGGCCAAACTCACAAAAACGAGGGAGAACGGGCAGAAACAAGATTTGATATTGGAACGGTCATTAGTGTAATTAGTAACTAATGTGAGTATGATAGGTGGACCCCTCATAGTTTCTAATTAAATACAGTTTAAAGTTATATGAGTATGATAGGTAGGACCTATTCGAGAAAAATCAGTACAAATAATAAAAATCTAATAGGTGGAATCAGTGTTAAATAAATCAGGAAAAATAGAAAAACTGTCTTTAGTTTTGTAGGAATATGTTTTCCCCATAGGAAGTGTAATAAGGAGAAATACGCCTTCGACGTCGCTCTCAGCACAATATTTTCCCTTTCTTTTTATTTAATTCCAGCTGGGTTAGATTCAAATACATATAACTTTTGTATTTGAACTCCAAATTAAGTGAAACTAGTTTCTAATTTTTTTCTAAAATAGTGAGCTTTCATAATCTACAAAATATTTTGATTTTCTCACTATTTGAATTCTTTTGGCAGTTATTGCACTATTCGATGTTTCGCGTGTAGATACTGATGTACCAAAAAATCTCTCCAATGAACTAGAGCAAGACCAAGTATTCAATGAGTAAGGCAAGCACTCCTTTTGATCATGTTGATACCATATTTTACTATTAACTATGTTGTGTTCAAATCTACTATGCAAGTGAGTATTTCAATCATGCCAAAGGATGCGAGGTATTATCTCTAGCTCCTTGAAGTCTCAAAGCATGATCTTCTCGCCCATGGATCTGGCCGGCCGATCGCATCAGCCGATTGGCGGCGGGTTGGATCTATCTCTCTCTCTGTGAGGGCGTCTTGGGTGGTGGTCTGCGCCATTGCTATAAGCGAAGGCGGTTGAGGCGGCGGCTGGCTCCATGTTGGGCGGGTCGTGCGGATCAAGCAAGATCGAATAGTTTCTTCCAATTGGGGGGAAGAGGGGAAGGATCTGGATGAGGGGACGCCATGGCGGTCGTGCTCGTTCCGGAGATTTTCAGCCCCTGTTGCCGGAGGCAAATTCCAGTCCTCTTGCAGCAATGTTGCCTTTATTCCTAAGTCCAATCTCGGCGAAGTGCAACCAGATGTGCTGCATATTGGGCAACAATGCTTTAAGAATCTATTCAAAGTTTGATGGATGGATCAAGTCAAGGTGTTCTTCGCTCGGTTCCTGTTGTTTCATCAGTCCCAGAATGTTCGCCTGTCATTCATTCGAATTTGAATGGTGCTAGGCGGTTGAAATTTGGTGGGCTGCGGCATTCTTTGGTGGCGACCGATTTCATGGTCGCAGCTATGGTGGTCAACTTCATCCTGCTCGTGGAGGTCTTCGTTCCCCAAGATTTTAAGGGCGTGGTCGTGGACGGTATGGAGTCCGTGCTCGCGTTCAAGATTTTGGGGGCCGCGCTGATTCAAATAGTCGCGGTGTTCTTGCTGGTGGCACCCAGAGTGTTGGAAACCCTTGGGGCTTCCGGACTGCTTCTGCAGATAAGGTTCCTGATGATGTTATCGCTAAGCAATCCAATGAAAAGGGGGAGTGCTCTGCGATCCAGGCTGGTAGTAATAAAGGCTACGTTCAGGGGAACATGCTGGATGCGGTTTTGGGCTCTATTGCAGTCTGAGAACAATAGGGAGACCATTCGACTGGTTTGCAATGCATTGGAGGTTGTGGCGTTGGACATTTTTTCCAAGAATGGATGGAGAAGCAATTATAGAATTTGCTTTTAATTTTACACTCTCTTTGTCTCTATTATTCAATAATGCTATGCGGATGTGATATTTGTAAGAACTCGGCTGTGTGCAATTGCAGAGGCCGGATTTTAATCCTTTATCTAAAAAAAAGTGAGTATTTCGAATAAAATTCGCTATGTTAATGGGAATGGTAGATATGTCCAATTGTTGCATATATCCTACCATGATAAATTGATACCCCACCATTGATACCGGGAACATACTGTGCAACTAGAGAGTTGGTGAAACCACGGTGCAACCTAACTAGAAAAAGTTTCAAAAATTTTTGAAAAAAAATGGATGTACATCTCAGCTTATCCCATCTACATATAAAATTTCATGATCAAATTCGTCCTGTGCTAGAAGTTACAAACAGGACAAAGTTGATCATGAGCGATGCTTATGTAGATGCTCAGATGTTTGTGATTTTATTTCAGAAGTTTTGAAACTTTTTCTAGTTAGGTTGCACCGTGGTTTCACCAAACTGTCTGATTGCATGTGATATTTTCCCATTGATACCTTAGTAACTATTATCCACTACTCGAATAATTATATGTGGAAATCTGGAGTAGGCATATGCATAATGATATCACTTATACATGATAGACTATGGTCAAAATGTTCGAATGAGAATTGTTCAAAGCATATTCCAGGGATAATACCTCTATTATTTTGGCTAAGAAATAAAATGAAAAACATGCTTTGGACTTAGGCGAATGGTTGTGGAGATCGATGCATGTGCATATAACATCCCAAAAATTTTAATAAAGTAAAATATATATTTTGAATTTGAGTATGATTATTTCTGAGTTTTCTTGGCATTATTGGTTTTTATTTGGATATGCTTTGGAATTATGCTTTGTGTGAAAAATCAAATAAATGGAATTAAAGAATGGATAATGGTGAAAAGATAAAAGGTAAAAGTAAAATCTTGAAAAATTGATATTAAATATCTTGAACACTCTGGTGAAATATTTCAGGTGACAATTGAATTTTAATACAAAGGATGAAAAGATAATGTTGAAAGGACACACTCTTTGTCCTTCAAATAGTACAATGTCAGGATTATCACAAAATCTACGAGCTTTATCTGTCTCTAGAAAATTTACTATAGTGTCCTCAAGACATTATTTACCTTTGATAAAAATATTATAAATTAACAATGTAATCTAAGGCCTTTTAAAATTCAAAAATAGAAACTTTAAAAATCTAAAAATTGAAATTTTAGAATATTTATAAAATTAATATAGAATATATTGACTTGAAATTTTTATGGGAGCATGACCAACCTAAATAAAATCTTTATAAAAATTTTAAAAAATAAATATTATCATTTACACCCTTAAATGAATCAAAATCTGAAAAGACAATTTTGGACTATGCTCAATGTCAGAATTTATATAAATTTTATATAAAATATTTTGACCGAGGATTTTTACTGGCGAATAAGCACTACCAGAAGACCCTAGTAAAAAAGCTTTAGAATTTTTTTTTGATTTTTTGGCCATTTTAATGCCAAATGTGTGTTGTCTTGAATAGCTCTTCTCCCTTATCCCGTTTTCTTTCTGTGCCATGTGGGCCCATCTTCTGTGCTTCAGGCATTCGCTGGAAGCAATGGAGAAACTCATTTGGTCACTACTCAGTGGACTTGGGCCCACTTGCCATTCTCTCCCTCTCCCTTCCCTCCTCAGCCGAAGCGCTTCTCTGCGCTCCCTCCGTTCTCTCTCCCGATCTTTTCAATTGATCGCTCGATCCAGTGTACTGTCGCACCGTCCAGGAGCTCAGCCATTGCCACATTCATCCTTGGGATCTTTGCACCGTACCGTGACCATTCCATGCCATGCCCTACCCTCTCTATTCCACGGTTGCGCTGATGATTGAAGAACAGCGCCTGCTGCCAATTTCTTCTTGCATTCAAATACTAGAGCAAGCCATAGCTGTCACTCTTCCCTGGCTATAAAACCACTCTAGAACCGCACTGAAATCTCCTTGCTTCCCTGGCCATTCCCTGAACCGAGCGCTAAAGATCGAAGCTGTTCTTCTCACCATTTCTGCCAGAACCCGAAAAGGGGAAAAAAAGTAATTCGAGCAAACTGGTCAGCCATTCTCAAATGTCTCGCAACGTAGCATCTCATAGCATCACTGAGCCATAATCAACCTTTATTTTCAGCTCTTTGCATCTGCATTTCATTGCACCAAGCCATTTTCTTCCTCAAAGTCGGCGCTTGATGGTGGAGCCTTCGGTGAGTCTCCGATTCATCCAACCATAAAAATGGAACACCCTAGACTCCTTGATGCTCATCCATCCAATTTTCTCCAGGATCAAACTCATCTTCACCACCTTCGGCTAAACACCACCACCACCGCCGCCCCTCCTCGGTGGGAGCTCCGCTCCGATCATTACCAACCCCGATTAAACCCACTGGTAGATGCACCTTGATGCCCTAGAGCTAACTGCGCCACCGGTTGAGCACCCCCGCGGCCATAGCTTCATTGCCGGCGAGCCCTAGCCTTTCCCCTATTCTGAGTCGCTGTGAGGGTGGAGCCCACCGGTCAGTCAGGCACGGCAAAACTCAAAGTAGGTGCAGTCGAAAGGCGTATCCGTGGTGAGAAAACGTATTCCACATTTTCCAAACATTTACTAACCAACCAAAATTCATATAGTGATAACTTCTGCATTTTTATTCCAATTCTAGTAAAATAAATTTATAAAATAATCTAAAATCAAGTAATTTTATATTATGCAAAAATATTTTGAAAAAGAGCTTTGGGTGAAATTCAAATTCAAATTCAAAGGAAAAGTCCAAATATATGCTATATATATTATTTTCGTAAACAAACCTATAATTACCGAAACTAATTTTAATATAATCCTTACACTTCTAGAAAGCCAAATATATAAAAATATTTACATTTCAACTTTGTTTGTATCATTTTCTAATAGAGGTTAATTGCAATACTATAAATATTCAAAAATACATGGTTCATGCAAAAGAAATTTAAAATGGGTAGACTTGATTTATAAATGCTAATATGATAGTAGGCTACCTTATTATGTTAAAATGATTAAAGGTATGAACTTGATTTAGATTTGTTTTATGAATAGTAAATGGTCCAAATGGAATAGATGCATGTGTATATATATATAATAGCTGAACAAAGATATAAATATGTATCAAAATGAATAAGTTATTATATTGAAATGTTTAATGAAATATCACATATACTCAAATGCAAAATACATAAAGAGCATAAGTCTTATCTATGTAAACAAATGTATATAGATAGGTTATGAAAAGTAATTCTTGATCCATGAGAAACTAGATTCTAAATATCCTATGTACTCAGTTGTTTGTTCCAGCAAAGAATCATTACAATAAAGTCATAATCAACATTTAACTAAATAGTTGAAATTCTAGTACTTATATATTTCAAATAGTTATAACTTAAGCAAATAAACTTCAGATTTGATGAAACCAAAACCTAGGAGCTTGAAAAATAATACCCTTACTGGTTAAGCAAAAATATCTTATATTTGTGCAAATTTGAATTAAGTTCATATTAGGCCTTAGTGAACACATATGTAAAAAATATCTCGGATAAAAGCCAAATATCGCAGAACTAACTTCAAAACACTCTTAAGGATATCCTCTATTAATGTGTACAAAAAGGATTAATTATCTTATAAGATGTAGTTGCAAACTTAAAATGAAATCCGACTCTTTATAATTTCATTCTGAAAAATCATGGATGTACAACAAATTTCCTATGCTAGAAGTTACAAAAAGACAAATTTCTCGACAAACTTGAATAGTTCAAATGCACCCCAAATTTGTCTTTTTGTAACTTCTAGCATTAAACCTTTTATTGCACGAGGCCCGATTGCATAGCAAATATTGCCCTTATAATATTAACTTTGTGACCACTTAAGCCTTTTCGGTAACTCATAAAGCTTCTTGTCTAAATGTAAATTTTGAAAAGATCAGCGTAGAAACATAATTTGGTATATGAACTATGTATTCTAGCAAAACATCTTATTTAGAACTTACTTTTCAACTAAATCCAGCTAATTGAAAACCCTGAAGTGATAATTGTACGCTTCACCTTGCCGATTTCGTATAACGTAAACTTTATAATATCATGAAAGCTAATTCAGCGATGAATATAATATCTTGTCCAAATCCTAAAATTTATGAAATTAGTTTAGAAATGCTCTCCAAAGTATAGACTACCATAATATGAAGAAATAATCTTATTTTGTCATGCTTTGAATATAAATCATGTTACCAGAATAACCTAAAGTATTATGATTTCTGAACTTGATAATTTGAATAAACACAATCGGTAATAATGAAGAAATCTGTAGTTAAGATATTTGTATCACCAGAAACTTCTTAAAAACCACAAATATATACCCAGTAACCTAGCCTAATAGATCTAGCATATTCGAAACCGCTTTTTATGCAAAATCAATTAAGGATTAAGTGCTATTCATTCATATCATATAGCGAGGTGGCTAATGTTCTAATTCTATTAATCTAAATCAGTTTTGCATCTTGAATTCAAAATTATAAATATAAAAGTTCATAATTTTAGCTTCTTCAGTTCGTAAAACAAGAACAGATAATCTATAAAGAAGATCGTGCACCGCTCAACTTGAAAACTAATAGCAGTATAAATGTTTAATCATTTAAAACATAAGAACTTGAAATCATCTAATCCAAACCATAAAATATTCCTATTTTCTTCGGTGAATCTTTATTTGGTTCTCTGTCAATCTTCTTTTTGCCCTTATTGATGTTTCTTATTTGCTCTTTATTGCTTTTAGCCAGTAACGATGTGTAGAACCCAACATCTCTGATTCCGTTGTCTTCTTCGTCAGCTGTGATCCTGGCTTCTTCAAAATAAGCGATTAAGCAAGGCAAGCACCCCATTGATCATATTCATCCCAATATTTAATTTTCCTTTTGTTTATCAAATTGTTTCATGCATGCATTTATTTTTTGTAAATTCGCTATTTTGTAGTACTAGTAGATATACCTGTTATCTCATAAAACTTCCTTGATAAGTACTAGTAGTTATATCAACCATTCTTTTAGATTAAACCTTGCACATGTTTGTGTTAGACTTGCATTCTGCGCACAACTTATTGAGTGCTCTATGTACTCATCCTTGCATCATTAAATCAATCAGTTAGAGAAAAGAAACCAACATCAGCCCTAGAGGATCATCAAGAGGAAGCGGGTTATTAGGAGTCAAGCCTTGTCGATTGCGTGTGGTAGGTCGATGGGTTATCCGCTGAAGTTTCTTCCGCTCAAAGTTAGCTAGTGAGTAAGCCACGCTAGGCGTAGTAAATGTAAGGTCGACTATAAGATCATCACACTATTTATTTATTTATCACCTGCTAGGCGTAGTAAATGTAAAGTCGACTATAAGATCATCACACTATTTATTTATTTATATATCAAATGTAGTAATTTATTATTATTCTCTTGTGTATAGAATTGATATTATATTTATGTTGCCACTGTGTGCACTAGCACGATTCTAGACTAGTACAGTATACACGTAAGGTTCGGATTTGCATATTCTGATCCCGACATAGGGCAAGTGAGTTGATACCAAAAGTGGAGTCCGCTGCATGTTTGGCACTGTGCACTCCCAAAATTCTAAATAATCAACCCAAAATTCCAAAATATAAAATGAGCAGTAGCAATGAAGTCAGTTTCGGTAAGACTTGAACCATGCAGCAGCAATGGAATATGAGTTGAACAGGACAAGCAGCTGATACCCAAATCCTATTCTAAAAAACAACTGAATACGAAAGAGCAAGCAACATCAAACTCATGCTAATTCCCTTCGATTCCAAGTGGGAAAAAAGAGAGAAAGCAAACATGGATACGGAGATGACCACCACAGATGCTGCCATTGATAACTGGCGCGCACATATGTTGATCTTGATGCAGCATTGTAGTTGAGCGGCCGAGCAAGATATATGATGAGGCTAGGCAGAAGAGGGGATAGGGAAGGGAGGCACAGGAGAGACGATGGGAGAGGAAGGGGGTCAAGTGAGGGGGCCGATCGACCTGGTGCGCGGCGGCGGTAAATATCCTGTTTGGCTTAATTGATGCCAACACAACATATATACTCTTAACAGTAGCATTAGATTTGTACTTGTACTTCCTCTCTCGCTTACCGTTGCTCCGGTTCCCAAGTGACAATCAACATGTTAAAACTGTAGAAATAGAACGAAAAATCAAGATGTCAGAGCAGTGTTGAGTAGCAGAACGGATGAACGCAGCTGTATGTTGCAGTCACAACTGATGAAAAATATGTAGAGCCATCCTCAGAATAGGATGACACAATTTCATACAAATTTTACTGCAAGCTTATGTTTCAACTTTCAACAGAAGCTTTGTCGCAACTGTTGAAAGCATGTCGCTGCTGTAGAACGAGATAGCTAAGAATACACGTAAATAAACCAAATACATATCCAGGCAGCATTAGCATGCTGCTGGATCAATCACACACAAACTCTGTGTTTAGTCTTTTGCATACAACACTATCACACCATGGGGTTCTGTTCTGCGATTGATAGACATACACCACTGGCACAGCTGACCCTCTTATTTCAAGCACACACATAACAACAATCCAAACCAAATACATGGTACGTTAGTCTCCTAATAGACACACCAAAAATAACGTAGTTTCAAACACACCAGCTTAGTCGATGCACGCAACATGCATCAAACACCAATTTATTCTTTAGAAAACACACCAACTTGGCAAGCAAACAGTTGAACCGTTGCGGCCATCGAAGCAGAAAGCTGCAAAAAGTCGTGTGTATTTCCACCACCAAACCTACAGAGGTGATGATACAACTGATTAATGTAAGCAGAATTGATCGTGAAGACAGCTGAAATGATGAGCAGATTAATGAATTTAGTACAGTGAGATTAGCTTGTTGATATACATCTTATGTCTGTGGAATTGCTGATATATACACAGGATCTGTTGATGTTATCATATATGATACATACATGAAAGAAAGAAAAAAAATCAAGGGAGAGCATGTATATATACACACACATACATACCTGAGCAATGATAATGGTTCACCGAAGAACTGAGCCTCTACGTAAGGCCTTCTTGTAGTACTGCGAGTGGCATGCCTTGAAGAGAGATGGGTCGTGGCCGGCCTCCAGCCCGTCCCACTCTAGCTTCTCCCACCAGTTCCTCTCACAGTCCACAATGGGATGGCTACCTCGACGGTGGTGGTCGATAGCCGGTAGGCGCCTAAGGCTCCAACATCCCCTAACTCTGACCGTCTCGAGCTTGGGTGCAGACATCTTGGCCTCACATATCTGCTGCAGAATGGGAAGCTCATGGAAGTAGATGTGCTTCAGCTTTGGAAATTCTAGGACACCTTTTCGACGGCCAGCAACTATTTCTTTTAGAAACCTTGCCTCCACAGGGAAGACCTTCCTGAGATCACCACAATAGACAATGTGGAGGGTCTCTAAGTTGGGAAAATACGAGCCCATGGCATACCAGGACAACAGGAGGACAAATATGAGCCTGGGGCAGGAGTGCATGTGCATGCTCCGCAGATTTGCCAAGGATTGTCTGTGCAATGTTCTCTGTACCATGATTGATACCCGTGTTTGTATGGAGTACATCTCACTCATTCTTCCTTTGCTCCAAATGCAGCGGGCCGGCCGTCAGGAGATCAGCCACCCATAAGGTCTCTAGCTCTTCAAAGCAGACCACATCGTAGTTAGTGGCGAAGACAGTGTGCAGCTCGGGACATCTCTCGACACGGCACCGCTTGAGACGAAGCCATTTAAGATATTTATCCTCTTCGATGGACATCATGTGGGGGCGATGACAGTGGTGATGGAAGAATTGTCGTGCACGTGCAACGACTCGACCATGTCCATCACAATGATAATAGACTCGATTCCTTGTGAGCTCTCCACGTTAGTGTTGTTGATTCCCTCACCAATCTCCAGATGGTTGTCCAATGGCTGAAACTCCGTGGCACAGCTGTTGTCATGATCAGTAGTTGTCTTCTCAATAGTGACATCCGCGTAGGCACTGCAAGATGTCTTGGGGATTAACGACTTGTGTAGATTATGCCCAGTTACTCGTCTAGTGCTACAACGGCCCATCTTCTCCTTGTTGCACCGCTGTCCATCTTCTTTGCTATTAGAAGGGCCACACAGATATAGATGGAACCTATCAGTGCTCCAATAGAACTTTCTCCTGCTTTTTAACACCAAGGACTGAACAAACCTCATGTCCATGATAGTGGCATATGCTTGATGATGTTTCGTTTGGACACGGCAGATCAAAGAATCAATGCATAGCACTGCCAGTCTGGAGAATACCTCTTCGGGCCATAGTATGGCATGGAGTTGAAAACATCCCAACATAATCATTCGCTGGAGAATTGGGACAACCAGATTTTTGAGGTCAAGAATTTTGACTAATGTGCCTGAGAGGTCCAGCTCCTCAAGGATTGGCAATCGCCCACGTAATGTGAAGTCCAGCAACCTTACACAACCAGCCAAGGAGATACGGGATATTTTAGCTTCCTCTCCTACTCCTGCATCTAAGCTGAATGATTCAAGTGATGGAGGGAGTCCTTCTGGACCAACATGTTCCAACCCAACACAACCATCTAGAACCAGAGTCTTGAGGCCAGTTGCTCCTGATATGCTTGGCAGAACTTGCATGGTGCTGTTCCTAGAGAGGTCGAGGAGCTCCAACTTCCCCATATCAGTGAATTCATCCTTTTGGCCTGTCTCCCAAGAACTTGTAGGTTCAATTATGCGAAGTTTGCGCAGCATCTGCAGTCGTCGCCAAGGAAGATCGTTGCGCCATATCCTTCCCTTCTTTATATGTACCTCCCTAATGTTTGCAGCCATTTGCTCTATTATCTCTGGGGATAAAGCCAACTCCCAATCCGTGTCGCATATGTCCAACACCCATAGGCTCTGAAAAAATTCCATAGCTGGTCTATCTGGCTTCTCCTCTTCTTCTTTTTGAGGTTGATCCTTGCAATCAGCTAATCCAAGGAATCTTAAGCTGCGGCAACAACAGAAAGGAGGTGAAGAAAAGCTGAAGGTGCACCGGCAAAGTTTCAATACACGCAGTTTGTTCGAATGAAGAAACATGTCATTGGGTAACGAGATAACAAGAGTTGTTGACTCTGGAAAAGCTGAAGCTGAAGGATGTTGACTTTGGATAGCCAGGAAAAAGGATGTTGACTCTGGAGGTACGGTCAGGACATTTGTCTCTCTGTTTTGTTCACTATTAGAGTAGGTGACAAATATCCAGCGTTTAGGAGGAGTCTCCAGTTGAGAAGCAAAATGTGGTATTCCACTAGATGAGTAATCCTCTATTCTTATCTGTTCATGCAGGGCAGCAGCAACCTCCCATATTGCTTCATCAAACCGACCTCCTTGTATAATCCCATCACAGACCCAATAGTTGGATGCATGGGTAGCCCAGTTGTAGTCCAAGATGTTGCCGCCCTCACAATTTAGTGACAACAGATACAAGCAACACTGTGCAGCTATTTCTGGGTTGATGACTCGTTTATGTTGTGTGTATTGAGCAATTTCTCTAGCCTCTGCTATCAGTAAAGGTTTAAAATTCATAATAGGATGGCGATGTACATGACGCCAAAATGTATTTGGCTCCCATATAACAGAAAGGCAAAGATGTGAATTATCCACTCTTTCTTTTATTTTTTGGTTGAAACGAAGCCTCCCTCTGAAGGTCCACAACAATTTACTACCCAACCATTCAAGCTGAGGAACTCCAAAATGGTTCAAGTCAATTATGTGGTTGCTCCCATTATGAAATACCACTAAAAATCTGTTGCCTTGTAGTTTTGGATGGATCTCCCTCTTGACATGTACTATCTCAGCTCTGGAGCCTTCATCTATCCCACTGAAATCATCCTCCTCGTCTTGCCTATCAAAAAAAGCCATAACCTGTTGAGGAAGCTTCAGTTCCTCCGCGATTGCCCTCTGGAGTCCTCTTCGGTTTTTCCACCTGGAGATCCTGTCGAATGCCTTCCTCAGAGACGGTGGAGGGTCCTCAGCTATGGCTCTAAGCACCGCAGAAGCACCCAGTCCATCCAACCATCCGTCAAAGTAGATGGCCTTGTGTGCTCCACTGCTCGCATCCTCTAGATAAGGGATAATCTCTTGTACCGCTTCAACGATGCTGCGTGCATAAATCTCCTGCATTAATTGATGGCAGTTAGTCGAGATCACCTCACGTGGGTAGCAGTTTGTATTAAAAAAAAGAAAGTGCAGGATGGCAAAGCTAGACGTAATCGGTGGAACATGCGTATATAAAAGGGTCATGCGCCAAATTGTTATGTTTGTTATGTTTTGATCAGAAACACCAGATTGGGCATTTCTGCCTGCTAGCGACTACTTTAGTTAGGCTGCATACACAAGCTAGCTCACCAACTAAATGTGGTTCACAATTTCGAAATCAAAATGTATGGTCTAGAATATAGCCAGATCTAGAATTTTTGAACTGTGCGATTACCTACATATACTTTTATGACACGGTGGGGAGGTTTATTTTAAAATCTTCACTGTATCCTTTTCTTGTGTTTGTATATATTGTGAGACGATCGCACGTCGTAAGTCAATAGCACCATCGTGGATTTATCCGTTTGGTGATGACACGCAATAGGCGAGATATCATTATTTGCAATTTTTGAAATGCATGTATACCAATATTGTATAACAAGTTTCAGAACTTACATTTTGAAGAAGAGTAGGGAGTACGTATAAAAAAAACCCCACTAACAAGAATACTGCTCTGCTTCGTCAAAATGCCATGCATATGTACCTACGTATAGAAGTACCTCTACTGGCATGATGAGTTTCTCAATGAAGGCCCAGCATACACTTTTATGACTCGGTGGAGAGGCTTTTTTAAAAAATCTTCAACATACCATTTTCTTTTCGGGATCCAATACAATGCGTCCTTCACACAGAGTTTCCGATTTCATTTTACAAAAAAATTTTGGCACTCACCGAAATCATCACCGACAAGAATACTACTACTCTACTCCGTGAACATGCCATGCATATGTACATACGTAGAAAAATACCTTTCTTGGCATGGTGACTTTCTCAATGAAGACCCACCAAACACAAGAAGATCCACAAAAGCGTATCACCACAATGAACCTCCAGATGGATCTCCAGTTGCCAGCACCTACAAAAGCGTATCAGTTATATCTTTTCATCGACATTGTTAGTCCATGTAGTTACTATATTGAAAACTAACTTGTGAACAATTAACATGGACGATAATCTTAATACCTTAATTGGCAGCTACACGTCCCAGAAATGTTGGTGTTGTTTCCTTTGTTTCCTCCCAGAAGAAAGGATGTTTATGTCAAGTGAAGGAGGATGACAGAAACTGGAGAGCAACGTACCGTCATTAATGCTAAGCTAATTGAAATGAGCTCTTCCAAATGGCTCGTGTTTTGGCTTTCGGGTGCTTTTACTAAAGCAAGAATGGTTCTTTGCTTGGGGTTGGAGCTAAAGAACAAAGTTTGAATTGCGGTCCTGCTAAAGAGACTTGATGGCTCCAGAGAGAATCCATCCAGCACCGACGCTCTAGCTAGCTAAAAGCAAACTTGCGAAGTATTTGTATCAATGACACTGCAATTTAAAACCGGTGATACAGAGTGGAGCCACAATTTTATGATAGTCCCTCAAATTTGATTATGATAGAGCCATAATTTTATAATAGTGCCTCAAGAATGATTATCTCTACCACACCACAATTTTATTAAAGTGCCTCTAATTTGATATGATTCACCTAAGTTCAAAGCACCTTGGATCCCAAATTTGCATTCACAACGCTCTCCACACCTCCAGCAGTAGAGCTATGTTTCTAAGCATTATATATATTTGAATCCTCATGGCTCCTAATTAAGAAATTGAAAACTGGTCTAGAGTAGCTTCTCACGACTTCGGTGAATTGAAGTTCTAACTTTACCACTAGGGTTAAAGAAAATTACCCCTACTTACCAAGTATAAATCCTAAACCCACCCCTCTCACCCAAAAATCAGGCTATCAAACACTAAACTTCTTTAGCCCAGCTATTCAAACGTGCAGCCTTTTTGACATGTAGCCCAGCTGAAAGCTACTTTTTAAAAAAAGCTACGGTCATACCAAACAAGGCCTATTTGAATCCTCACAACTCTTATTATCTAGCTGGATTCATTCATGGAAATAGTAGAAAGTCCATTACCAGTATCCCGAAAATTATTACAATCAAGATGCTGCAATGATGAGAAACCGCACATAGGTTCGTGGATATTTCTTGATGTGGACACGTGTGGGAAGTGATTGGTGGAGTGCACGTGTGTCGATGATGAACAAATCCACCAGAGCCAGAGCTATGTTGCCAAGCGTTCTCTGGATGGTGAGTCGGGATGAAAACGGATTTGATAGTTTCTAAATGATTCGAATAATTTTCAAATATAGATTTTATCAGCTCGAATATTTATGGGATAGTATTGGATTGAAAACGAATATGGATTTTTTCTTTCAGATATGAATACGAATCCGGTAGCTCACTATCTATCGAATACGTATATGGATCCGGATTATCCAGATATTCAGGGGCTAGATTATCTGAATATTCAGGCCAAGGCTGCTCTTTCGGCATAAAAAGATTTTTGAAATTCAAAATTGTTTTGTAATTTAATTTATGCGGAAATTAAGTTTTAATTATTAAAATTGGCGAACTAGCTCCGAACATTATGAATTTTTTGGGGGGACATTCATGACATAGTTTGTCATTCAGAAAAAATATTTTAAAGATTTTATTAGCTTTATAATTTTCTATAAAATTAAAATACTTTTGTCATTAATAGAAAAATATTTTAAATATGTAGTTAAAAATGCATAAAAACTCATAAATACGTAATTTATTATTTTTAACAAAATTCAACAAAGAATACAAATCTTGGGTCATTACATGTTCTTGATGAATGTTTGGATCAAATAAACTAGTTATTTTTTTGTTTATATTGTGTGTACAATTTAAAGGCCGTTTCTAGCTATGTTCTGATAAATATTCAGGATCGTATGCGTTTTGAGTCTTATTTGCTCCTTATCTATATTTGACATTATTCGTATTTATATCTGGATTATCCATATTAGTTTCCGTATCAGAGAAAAAAATATGAAAACAAATATGATAGAGCTATTATCTATACATATTTGATCTGTTTTCATCCCTAATAGTGAGTAGCTAGTTGCACGCAAGATTGCCTCCTTCACTCCTATGAGATGGTTAATCAGAGCTGCAAGTTTGAGGTTACGGTGGTTTGAACCCCTCGTGTTGTTGAAAACTGCATATCCAGCAGTTCGGTCATAATTTGCAACAAAATAAGTAGCTAGTACAATTGGAATTCACCCGAAATACTGTCAATTGGTTGGAATAAGTGAACGGTGCAAAGGCTAGCCAAACTCTTGATATACTGCATGTGGCTGGTTTGATTGGAACCGGCTGATTCCCACCAGTTTTATTTTTTTTAGATGAAGGAAGATTTTATTAATTTCAAGAACATTACATCAAGATGATACAAGTCCTTAAAATTTCTCCCGGCCTCTGCTTAACAAGAAGCACACAGCCCTTAAACAAAACAAAAAAGGAAAAAAGAGAAGCCTTGATTGCTACCAGCCTGGATCGCAGAGCTCTCCCCCGTTTCATTGTATTGCTTAGCGAAAACATCATCAGAAATCTTCTCCGCGTAAGCAATCCGGCAGCCCCCTGGATTTCCAACATTCTGGGCGCCACCACCAAGAACACCGCGGCTATTTGAATCATTGCGCCCCCCAAAATCTCGAACGCGATCACGGACTCCATACCGTCCATGACCACCAACTTAAAATCTTGGGGGACGAAGACCACCACGAGCAGGACAAAGTGGACCACCATAGCTGCGACCATTAAATCGATCGCCACCAGCAGCCGCCGTTCCACCTGCCATGACTGCTTTAAATTGATTCTTAAAGCATCGTCACCCAATATCCTGCACATCCGGTTGCACATCGCCGAGATTGGACTCAGGAACAAGGCCAGCATTGCTGCAAGAGGACTGGAATTTGCCTCCGGCAAAAGGAGCCGAAAATCTCCACGACAAATGCATCTTCTCCAAATTTGAAGAAGAAAGACGATACCTTGCACAATCCAACTCACCCTGCGAATTGCACCTCCTTTCATCCGAAACAGATTTCGCAAGGAAGGCCATCCGAAAGGAACGAGCACGACCGCCATGGCGTCGCCTCATCCAGATCCTTCCCCTCTCCCCCCAATTGGAAGAAACTATCCGATCTTGTCCAATCCACACGACTCGCCCAACAAGGAGCCACCACGTGCCTCGGCGCCATCGCAGCACGGCGGCGCTGGCCACCACCACCCCAGCCGCCTCATAGAGAAAAAGATAGATCCACCGCCGCCGATCACCGTTGTAATCGGCCGCCAGATCCATAGGCGAAGATCGCCGAGGATATGTCGCGCGACTGGCCGGATCAAGACGCCGACGAGTAGGCCTCGGCGCGCGGGGAGGCGGACGATCGAGCTCGGAAATCATCAGACTCGAACAGAACCGCACCAGCTGAAGACGGCATCCCGTCACTCGCGCCCTCAGGGATAATCACCTCCCCGGACGCGGCCGCCACGCGCATGGCCGCACGCCTCACGGAAGCGCCGACGCGAACGGCACGAGGGAATTTCTCGCATGTTTGGTCGTCATAGTAATCTCGTCTTTGATGGATGCCTCGCCGGAAATTGCCGAGAAATGGCCACCCACCACAGCCGCCTGGACCTCCAAAACCAGACCTCGCAGCACTCCCCGATCGTCTCTCAATCGCCTCACCGAGAAAACCGGAATTCAAAATTCATAATCGCCTCACCGAGAAAACCGGAAGTCTGGAGACCAATCATCCCAAGGATATGAAACCTGGTATGATATAGTTCTGTCTTACCAGTCGATAATTTTCTAAAACAAACAGTAGAAATGGAAGATCAAAAGAATGAGAGACATAGATTTAATATGAAAAATCCTTATACGAAAACCTCAAACACATGAAGACAGAAATCACTCTACGAGGAGAGATTACAAACACAGGGAACTTATGCGCATCTAAACCATGTGACTGCAGGTGTACATATATAAGCTAGGGAACAGAAGTTCTGAACAAAGGAGACTGATATTTGCAGCTACTTTGCTAGAAACCCTATCTCTCTTTTTTTTTTCTTTTTTTTTCTTTTTTTTGAGAGAGTACATTGAGGATGCAGACCACACTCTTCTCATGGCACTCATGCACACACATGCGTGCACATCTACTACACTCCTAAAAATTTTGTGCATGCCCCAGCCATGGAATCTGGAGGAGATCAAGCCGAACTCTTGTTTGTTTGGTGAACGGCAAAAGGAGATCAAGCCTTGAGGAGTTCGTGGCAGATGGACCTCCTTTGCTCTTACAAGACGGTTGATATGAGGTACTCTATGTATTTGGGAGGATTGATATGGAATCCAGAAGCAAGTAGAGTTACTGACCTTCCTCATATCTAAACCAAGTATACCACAGATTATTACAATCAAGGGATCTTTGTTGATATGGACAAGTGTCAGAAAGTGGCTGCTGGAGAGCAGGTGTGCCGCCGATGATGATCAACAGATCCACCGAAGGTGTGCTACAACTCAATGGTGTGGAAGATGGACCTCCTTTGCTCTTACAAGATGGTTGATATGAGCTGGAAGTTGTTGGAACTTTTCTGCATCTCTGAGGTGGTTGGATCTCTCAACAGTACTCTATGTATTTGGAAGGATTGGCATGGAATCCAGAAGCAAGTAGAGTTACTGACCTTCCATATCTAAACCAAAAGTTGGCTTAAGCTTACAACTTAACCAGAATTGAATATAGGACCATGGAACAAAACTGGAGCCAATGAGCTACGGAGGGCTTATCTCCCTGCAACTTCGCCCGATGAGTTGTATGAATTATTATATCCAGCAGTTCAGTTGATACCAAGGAAAATAAATTGTCAGTAACCGGCCGATAGTCATACCGGACCAAACCGGTAAAAATCTATCGGTCTGAAAAATTTTCAGTTTACAATTTGAATTTCAAATTTGAAATGCTAGCAAAAAATGTTACTATGCTTGTTTGCAAGCTGATGAAAGTAATAAAGTAATGAAATTAAATTGCATTAAATGAATAAACAACACTAAAGCTTTCTTATTAATCAATTTCTTATCAACACGAAAAAACTGTGTCAAACTTGTTTCCCTATCCTGTGATACTGTGATACTTAGTTGCACTGTGACCAAGACGGTTACCCAAGAACCTAAATACTGTCTCATCCTCGCCTGTATTCTTTGGAGTAATGCTATTTTGGTAACACCTCCGTCTTAGTAGAAAACAATTAAAATAATAGCTCACAAGTTCTTTCCTTCCCTTCAAGTGAAAAAAAATAAGTGGAGACGGTTCCAAAAATTCCTGTGTGAAGATGACGCATTGAGTCGTGCTACAGCCTTGAAATTTGCCTCCCATTCTGTAAAAGAAAGCGCAATTTCCTCACCCATATGATCGAATCCCCATTCAAAGAAAGATGAACCAAGTTTCACATATCAGCAGCAGTATCCTTTCTGCTACATGAAACCTAACACAATCTATTGATGCAGGAAGGTTGCAGCCGCAAACATCTCCTCTACCTCTGCCAATAGGGTCACCACAAAATGGTGCTTTCCTGTTTCCATTTTCTGGAGGCCAGACCTTTGTGCCCAACAATTTTAAGGTTTTAGGATCGTTGCAATTTACAGGCAGCTCACCAGTCCATTGTGGCACCTGTGCTTGATAGTCAGGGGCCACCGGTATTTCATCCCTCTTCTGACATGTAAAAAGCCAACCATCAAAAGAGCTAAGCCGCTTCCTACTCTCATGTTTCCCTTGTCCAGTCAAGTTGCTCAACTGTTCTATGACCATTAAAGGCCCATTCATATTTCCTACAACTGTTGTTAATTCATTAATACTTGAACCATGGTGTTCAACCACAAGTGGAGGTTCTTGACTGCATTTTGCTAATGCATCGGTCCAGGCACCGGTGGAACTCATACAGCACTTGCAAACCATTGGAAATATTTCCTGCGCCAACAGAAAAAGAGGAGTTAATTTCAGCAGTATTAGTAAGCAATATATCAGGTAGCAAAACAATGTTTTAGCAATCATGAAGACAAAATCCATGACAATGTCAATTTCAGAACTGCAAATTCTTTTGCAACCAAACAAGATTTTCCATTGTCTCATAATTCCATTTCCAGGTTATAGTTTCTCTGGCAAATAAACAAAAAATTTTGAATTGTAGTCCAATTTCAATTATACATGAATTAGAAGTGGGACTCAAATTACAGAAGCTAAACTCAGTTCAGGGATCTAAACATAAACATGCAATAGGAGTTGGTTTAGCCATGATGTTCAATGTAGATCAAGTACTCGGGGTATTTTGTCAGCGTTAGCTCAAGAGCCTATTAATTTCTTCATTCTAGTCTCCTGAGTTCTTGCTCGTCTTATCTAGATCTAGTACTGTAACTTGTATCTACAACATTCTTTTGGAACAGAACCCCATGTAACTAAGTAGAATTTCTAAATAGAGCAAGACCCCTAAATGCAATGGTGAACCGACAAAGATAGCAGGGAGGTCTATGGACCCCACAAAAATAGAAGGCCTAAAGATACTAAACTTTATGGGAAAAAATATTTTTAGAAGCATGGAAATTACAAGGAATAAGCCCAGGGGTATTTGTAACTACATATTTCTCAAGTCCTAGACATGTCACTGGATAAAAGAGCAGGATTCATAATTCAGAAGACCATACATGAATCCATTCACTAGTCTATATAGTATAAAGGAGTTTTTATACAAGAAGAAACCCTAGAAGTTGGAGCAAAAGGAGTCCTAGTAAGATCAGTCTTAACTGGCACCGAAAAACATAATCTATGTTCCTAGAAGAAAGCCTTGATATGAGTTGCTCCTGAAAACAACTTGTTGCGGAAGCATCCCGATGCTAGTATTAATCTTAAGAGGACTACTACCTCCAGTTAACAAAAAAACATGTTTTGGGATGCATGCAGTCAAACTTTTGAAACTTTGGCTATCGAAATCTTTTTAAATATTTGAATTGACATGAAAATCAAATGTGTAGATTCATCTCAAAAAGTACTTTCATAATATTATACTTTCATTGGGTTTTATAAATATATTACGGTAGAAATTAGTCGTGAAAGTTGCATTTTGGGGACCGTGTCGATGTTCAAAACAACATGTTTTGTGACCAAAGGGAGTATTATAGATCTGCAAAATTACGAGAGTATTACCATGTCCTATGTGAGCATCAACCAATCTGACTTTGGAATGCTTTGTGAAACCAACAATGGTATAAGCCCTATAGAGGTCATAAGCAGATCACTCAAGTCCTACAGAGGTAATAAGCAAATAACTCAAGAAGGATCTTACTCCATGACCAAAGTGCAATATTCTAAATAACGGTAAACGGTGAACAAACAGTCACCCCGCCTTTTAGTTCTTATACAGTAAGCGGCCTTGTAAATGGTTTCACTATTTAAAATTCAAAGAAATGTATACATGTGTTTGCAATGACAAAATATGCATCTAATTCATCTTCTTTCATGTATATAGAATGAAACTACTAGGCTATCAACAATTGTCCACAGCGGTCACATGAAGAAAAAAGATGACATGATGTGAATGTAATTAAAGAATCATAATCGAATGAATTGACAACTCAAGTGGCAATAAAAAGAAGAGATAGCATTCATCTCATGTATATCATAATGTTCCAAGTCATATGGCAATCTTACAACCTTACCCAAATAAATGGCATGATAAAACAGGTTTGTTAAACGTTAATGGCTATTAAACCAAATAGACAGCCCGATAAAATGGGGAAACCTTGAAATGTCCATAAACAAAATAAGCAGGGGACCTTTACCTTTTTAACAGCCGTTTACAAGGCCTTAATGGCCTTTATTTAGAACACTGTCGAAGTGTGATGCTGGACATATCAAAGGCCCGTACAAGAGATTGTAATCTCAATGGGAGACATTAACCTCCTAAGACATGTGCAATGGAAGTTGCCTCCATAAAATGGAGTTCCTGCAATCCTTCCCTCCAAATAAAAGGGCTACTAATTATAGGTTTCCTAGATAGAACTGAAAGTGTTCTGTATTCTTTTGCTGTTTTCCACAACCCAATATGGTGTGGATTTGCAGTTACTTATTTTTGCTAATCCTATGAAATGTTCTCTCTTCGCCTCTTTGGACTCACATGCTTAGAGATTCACAGAAACCTTGTATTTTGATAACCTCATTTGAATTTATAAGTTAATCAAAGTCAAGAGAAAAGCTTTGAGCCCCTCTAAACTTTTCTATTAGCCTAGGAAGACCTTTTCATTATATTGTGTCAAAATATATATAACAATAGTCCTAGAAGAAAAAAAGTATGAAGCATCTTATAAACACAGAAACGATCAAAACTAGTATGATAGTGATTCAATCAAGCATTGAAGATTACAAATAGAATGATCATTTGAACATGTATTGACACTCCAATATAACCAACTCCTGTAGCAACTTATGACAACTAGATAAGTATGGCCCAAAAGGGAAGAATGGGACACCAAAGGATATTCTTCTGAAAGGGGAACTGAGAATTGTACAAGGCAACAGTTCATTTCTAAGTAGAAATTTCTTGTCATAACAGTAAGCTTTGTACTGCCATTATATCTGAACTTTTTTTTTCAAAATGACGCATCTTTAGGGGTGGAAAAAAACTCGAAACTCGTGAGTTTAATGAGTACTCGAAAACTCGACTCGACTCGACTCGAACTCGTTCCTTAACGAGTCGAGTCGAGTTGGATTTTGAGCTCGTTAAGTTAACGAGTTAAACGAGCGAGCTAACGAGCCTAACGAGCGAGCTAACGAGTTAAACGAGTTGGAAAAAAAAAGGTGTAACCCTAACTCTGGACTCTTGAGTCTAACTCCTAAGCCCAAGTAACCCTGCTCGTTTCTGTCTTCAGAGCATCCCGTTCCCGACCGAATTCTCGATGTTTCTCCTCCCCTACCGTTCGACGCGCCGCCACCGCCCTCGCTCGGCGCCGCCTCTGCGCCCGCCCGCGCCACTGTGCTCCTGGCCGCGATCGCCTCCGCCCGGCCGTGCCGCCTCCGCCTGCGCCCGGCTGCTGTCGCCTCCGCCACGCCTGCGCCGCCTCCGCTGCGCCCCTGCCTGCGTCGCCTCTGCCTGGCCCGCGCCGCCTCCGCCCTGCTCCTCGCCTCTCCCGGTCGAGCTCCACCGCCAGATCCGTGGTCCTCCCCTCCGGTCATCTACCCACCATGCTCCTCCCCTCCGGTACTCTCTTTGATACCTGCCCGTACAAATTCTTAGATAATGGCTTTTAGAATTCCTCAAGTTCTAGTTAACAAGCTAGAGGTGAAGCTAGTGATCACTTCCTTATTAGTTGATTTTTCTTTTATCCACAACTAATTCTCAAGTGCATCCTTGGACGATGAGGGTGCAAGCATGCATCGCAAAAAGAAGCACGATTAGCAGCGTGAGGACGGCACGGCGAGACAGAGACATGGCTAGATGTGTTCTGCTTGCACTTGCAGGCTGTGTTTAATTTGTTCTCTGGATGGATTTCCAGCTCTATTCTGGCTGCCCATGGCGTCCATCTATTTGTAGTCCGATTCTGGCGACTTTGAGTCTGAGTTAGGTTTGCAAGTTTTGGTCCCAATAAACTAATGCCTACTTGCAATGTTGTGAGACTATGTGGAGGTCAAACTATGAATGTGTGATGAGTATTTGATATATATTAGGCTTGTGTATATTTATGTGAGTTTATTTTAGGCTTGAAAAAATTAATTAGCAATTTTAGATTGTCGGTCTTCCCAATGAGCTTGAGCGATGCATTTAATTGGGAATTAATATTGGTATTGATTAAATATTGCATATTATGTTGGAAAATGCTATGTAATATGTTTGTTTGCTTGAGCCATGCCTTGAAGCTTTGTTTCCTGGAGGATAGTTCATTTCTGATGTTGCATTATGCAATGAGAGAGTGTACTTTGTAAATGTTGAGTAGTACATTCTTGAGTCTTGACATATAACCTTTTTTGCAGTGTGAGGTTATTCATCTCTGTTGTCCTGAAAAAACAGATTAACCTTTTCTCATAATGATTGGCCAGCACATTCTAAACTTGATTTAGTTTGCACCATGAATTCTAATACGCTAGACTGTTTGGTCCTAGATAGTTCAGTGAGGCCATTTCCCATATCCTCCAGTACTGAACATTAGGTGATGAGATCGAAAAGAGTACTGAACAGGCAGTGGAGGTCATAAGTGTGAAATTTATTTACTAAGCAAAGTTCATGTCATGCCATCTTTACTTGTACATGCTGTTCTTCTGCTGTTGAATTTATTTACCGAACAAAGGAATTTGCTCATATTGCTAACGAGTTAAACGAGCCAACTCGAGTTTTTAACGAGTCGAGCCGAGTTGAGTTTTCAGCTCGTTAAGATAACGAGTCGAGTCGAGCTGGCTCGTTATCTTAACGAGTTTACCGATTCAAGTCGAGTCAGCTCGATATCCACCCCTATGCATCTTCGTAATAACTAACTATTAATAATGTACTCTTCGAATTACAAGATTATTTCACACTACCACGTAGATGCATTAACACACATTTTTTTCTTAAGAACTATTACCAGTTACATTTGGGTGAAAATTTTGAATACTCTCAGCGATTGGGGTGAAGTAATCCAATCCTCAATTTAGATCTTGTATCAAAGGGCAACTAAACAACATCAAGGTGTCAAACATTTGAACAAGTTCATCAAAAGTGTGCAAATCACCTGCAAGAGTGCGCAGTTCGCCATGGTCGCCTGGCGAGCCTTCTTCCCGGACACTGCTTCCCTCTCCGCCAGCGCTATTGAGAAGTACCCATCCGCTGATCCCACAGCCGTGGTGCCTCCGCCCCACGAATTCTCGGCGAGCCCCCTCACCCAATCCAGCATCCCATCCATGTCCTCCCGCTTCCCCTTCAAAAATGCCCAAGAATGGTTCGTCCTTCTCCCTTCCATTGGCATCAAAGAACAGCTCTGGCTTCTTCCTCCCCTTGCCGTCCAAGAAGTCCTTGCGCTTCCACGGGCCTCTAGATCCAGCGGTCTAGGGCACCGAGGTACTTGGCGTAGAGTAGCTTCACGGGTGTCTCGAGGGCGGTGTCGAGGCCAGCGGATTTGGCGGCGGTAGCCCAGCCGCCGGTGGAAGACGACATGACGGCATAGCTGCCAGAGGCGCGGACGGCGGTAAATAAGAGGAGGAGGTCGACGTGGCGCCCGTCGCCGAGGGCCGCCGGGAGTGGACGCGCCTCGCGCCCTCCAGGGTAGGCCTCGCGCAGGAACGCGGTGAGGACGGCATCGAACACCTCGAAGGGGTCGGAGGCTGCGGCGTCGGGATCTTAAGATCGGACTGCAGCTTGCTGAGGATGGCAAGGGCATTGGCGGCGGAGTCTAGGGGTGGAAAAATAGCTCGAGGCTCTCGGCTCGGCTCGGCTCGGCTCGGCTCGGTGCGGCTCGGCTCGGCTGGGTGCATCAACGAGCCGAGCTCGAGCCTACCGTCTGACTCGGTACTATAATGAGCCGAGCCCGAGCCGGCTCGTGAGCGGTTCGTTGGCTCGTTAGGCTCGATAAAATTCAGATATTCAGAATCACTTTCACTAATTACTAATCAATTATCCAAATTACATGAGGCTTAATTTTAATACAAAATTAGCCACAACCCACAGACATTTAATCGGCTTGGCATTCATACAGTCATATTGAACAAGGAACATACAATGAAATATAGAATGCAGTCTGACATAAGTAACATAACACAAAGTGTATACAAAAGTAACAAAACACCCTTCCATAGGTCCATACTTCTATAATTCCATTTCCATAGTTCTATTCCATTCTTGCAATCTTGCAGACTCCAAAAGTCCAGAGGAGAGCAGTACAGCTAGAGGCTAGAGCACTGAGGCGGGCCCACATGCCAGGCGGCTCACGAGCCAGGTCGGCTCGGCTCGAGGCTCGACCGAGCCTGAGCCGAGCTTGGTTTTCAGCTCGACAAAGACAATGAGGCTCAGCTCGCAAACTGACGAGCTCGGTCGAGCCGAGCCGGCTCGGTTCGGCTCAATTCCACCCCTAGCGGAGTCCATGGACTTGTGAGGCCTCGCTGGTGGCGAGGTCACGACGGTTGGCCACGGTGGCGCATTTTCTCGCTTTTTTTTACTTTTTGGGCAGTTTGGATATAGATATGACGGGAGGGAATGGGAGTAGGATTGTCACTTTGAGTATTGACCAGTACATGAAAACAATATATAAAAGTCAACCAATAAAATAAAATTTTGCTACAAGATCAAACATATATTTTTCTTGATTACAAAAGTTTTCATGGTTTCTCTTTCAACATGAATAAAAACCAAATAATATATTGTACATAGTACATAAGGCATTTATGATATTAGAACATATTTAGATATGATATTCTTAATATACATTCCTCTATTCCAAAAGTTCCTTAATTGGTAGATGTACTCTAGTCTCTACTGAAAACAAATCCCACAATAAGAAGCACTCCATCGGTTAAAAAACCATTTACATTGTCTGCAAATCTTATTTACAACAATATTTTCATGTATCCATGTGAAAGTATACCATCTAAAAAATATTACATTCATCTCAAACTAATTTCGTTCAAATTTATACTTGCAAAGAATAGTATCCAAAGTAGCAAAATAGCAATCATAAGTTAATATTCCTCAAAACGAAGTACTAAAAAAATAAATTTTAGGTATAAGCCTTCTTGATTCCAAGTACCTAACCCACCTAGTTAGAATCATCTTCCGTCAATTTCTAAAGCAAAACAAGCACATCTATAAACTGCCCATGTGCCTCCAACCTAGCCTCAGTTAACAAGTAGCTCTGCGCTCCTCCTGAATTGCTACAGAAAAAATTCTAAATTCACAAATATTTAAACTTGTCAAAGTTGAGTATGAAACAAAGTATAAGAGATCATTACATCAGTACATTCTTTTGCCTACTATCGGATTCCAATCCAATTAACATGAGTACACAAAATAAAGACACTACTATTATCTAGAACCTATTATACTTCTAAGAAAAAAAACAAAACTAAATTACTACTATCTAGAACCTATTACACTCCCTTTAATCATTACTACTATAAATTATAAAATTTCAGTACTAAATTGCAAAGATAGAATAGAATTATTGCAAAAGCGTGCGAGTTTAATCTTAACTCAAGATAATGAGATTTCAAAACTTACATAATCATTATTCAAAAGAAGTCCTTAATCACCAACACTACTGATAATAAAAGTAGTTGTAATCCATTATTGTCACCTACAGCCTCCACAACAAAAAATAAAGAAAGGAAAAATCCACAAAAGTTTAGCTTAGTAGATCGTCATCATTGACAACATTGGCATGTCTAAAACAAATACAATGGGGGAAATGAGACATGAGAGTGTTCCTTAATCTAAATTTTTCTGAGAAGACCTCATGTGTATGTTAACAAGTGGACTTATATATCAAAAACATATTGACATTAGGAGAAGATATTGCTAACCTCTGAAGATTCTCCAAAGCCCAATTCTCTTTTTGAGAGAAGGAAAAATCAATTATTGATGTAGCCTACAGGTTACTAAATTTCAATTGTATCCTCAAGCTACAAAGGCTTCAAAGAGCATATACCTGAGATTTAGTACCACATTTTCTTCCATTTCATCCTTCAGAGCACCCGTGATGTGCTCATCGACCTATTGCACAAGCATAAAAGTGAGCTAAACACATCTTGTTTCAAGAAGACACTGCCATGGATAGTCAAAATCCATCAGCACACAAGTGAGACTAGAGTTCCAATTGAACATGCCTCTGGTATGTCAGACCCAGGATAAAAAAATCTCAAAGTAGGTGAAGGATCAAGATGGCGAACAGAGCGGGGGTGAATGGTCGCAAACAAAATTTTTCTCACAAAATACTCCAGCTAAGACCTCGAAAAGATCACGCAAAAGGAATCATAAAAGACTTGAACAACTTGACAACCATGTGTACTCCTAACTTGCACGGATGACAACCATGGAATTTGTAGGGATTTTTTAGTCACAATTCTGGTTTTCAAGTATCCAAAACAAAAGAAATCAATTCAACTCTTGCTTTTAAAAAGGAGATTGAGCCAAATCACAAAAATCACTTTCAAAAAAGCAAAAAGCAGAATTTCTAGAAACTGACCTAACTTGGAACAGGTGGTTGATGCACTTCTGTTGCTCTAAAAATTTTGAGAATTTTTCTTCCTATGAGAAAATGCATCTTGAAGAACTCCACCAAAGATAACCTTAAAACTCCTTGTAGAAAAATTAGCAAAAATCAAATATCATAGACTGTCAAGAACTTCGAGCAGAAAATTTGGGGCTCGGTTTTCACCTCATGGCGCCCAAACAGTGCGACCAGTGGACTCTCGAATTTTTTCACAGATAGATATGAGAGTCCCGCACCTTCTCCAATAAGAATTACTCAAAATTTATTTATTTTATATATTTTGCTAAAAATTAAAAACTGACTGTTGTGTGAAGAACAAGTTTTGGACAGAGATGCAACTTGATGGAAAACTTGATCTCTAGTCTATCCTAGGGTGCAAGAAAGATGTAAAACCATATGAACACACTCAAGACATCCAAGATCAGCAGCATTTAGAAGGAGGGGAGGCAAATCCAAATTGCAAGAAAGTAAATTGCGAGAAAGTAAATTGCAGGAATTTAAATGCTGAATTTAAGACATAAAGTAAATGCGTAATGTAAATTCAAGCAAAAATGAAAAAAATTTGCATTTCTAGAAGGAGATTTACAAAGCCTCACAACAAAGTGGGCAAAACTCAAATGAGTACAAAAACCTCTACAACTTTCAAGAGGAAGAAGCTACCCATTTCCCTCTATTTATACTACTCTTAGGTCACCTATCACCCTTGGATGAATCCTCAACCCTAGAGCACTCATCCAAGGGTTAGGATTAACCCCACTCACACAACCATGTAAGAACTAACCCAAAACCCACACACATAATAGGTTTTTGTCGTGCCCCGAATTTGCAATTTTCGGACACTCTGTGTATCCTGCACTAGTCCAGGATCGCGCTAGTGCACATAGACCAACAGGGTATAATATCACATCATGCACAGCGGAATATTAAATAAAGTACTTCAAACATTTATATAAACGAGTGTACGACCTTATGGTCATCCTTACAATAGTTATGCCACGTAGGGTTTACAATAATCAAATAACAAAAGTTCAGCAGCGGAATATAAAAAGTCGTGATGTCCATCTTCTCCACAGTCGCTCCGACGAAGGCTTGCCCCTAGTTTTCCGGCTCCTCGACATACTCCTCTTCGTAGGCTGGCGTAGTCTCTTCTTCTGGTAGGTTTGTCCGCAAGGGTGAGTACACACCGTACTCAACAAGTTATGCACAAAATGCACATCTATATACTATATGCTTGGCATGTTACAAAGGAATGGCTCTACCAGTTATTTTGCTTTTGCAAGCACATTTTAAATTATTAACTATTTAGATTAAAAGCATCAAAACTATACAATCATTATATTTCTCAATCTGTTTTCCACATTGTTTTGGACACACAGTCCCTAAACATCTTTCTTTGACACACAGTCATTTCCCATTTTATTTTCAAACACTACCCCTTGACTGTAATCCCCGAGCATTGTCCATTACCGTGGACTCGGCTATTCAACAGTTTTGACACTCTGCAGAGGTTGTACACTTTACCCACAAGATACAGCTTGCACACCACAAAGGTGATTAACCGTATGTGAGCCTTTTCAGAGACTTCTATCTCCACCTAAGAACCTCTCCGGTTGCCTTCACTATGACTTCCCTCACTCGAGTCAAGTATAGGACCGACAACACCGCTGGATTCGGTACCAAACCGTAGCACGAGCACGCTCCTCCCATACAGCTACCCCATGTAATCGCCACCCCGAGGTATCAAAGGTAAGATATCGAATCCTACTAAACTAGGTCTTCCCATTCAGACATGTGGTTGTACAAGAGACTCAGGTCAAAGGCTTGCAAGGTAAGGTCCTTAACTGACCAAGGCAAGACTTCCTTCTCTCAAATTGGCACACACCCTCACAACACTCAACCCACCCCACAGTTTCCACACAGCCCCACTGCACGAAGCCTCGGTCCACTTGCCCCAGTCTAAATCAATTCCACCCCAAGTTGTTAACAGTGCAACACATGCTCATATTCATCTTTCATGTAGAACCACACAAGTCTCTACATTCCAAGGTTAATACCAACATCATTCCACATTTCATTAAAAAGCATTCACTATTCTTTAGTCAGTGTTGATTTTGTAATCCAAATAAAATGGTTCATGTACATGCATGGCTAAGCAACTATTCACGGTCTAGCCTCCCGTGTTGGCACAATATCATCAACCAACTAAATTTACCCAACTTAGGTTATCAAGGAATCATGGCATACAAATGATATCAAGGTAGCATAAACAACTTGGTTGGATAGCTAATTCACCCAAAATAATTAAAGTCATTTTTAGTTGAATTAGCATGTATAGTTTAAAACAAAGTATATTTCAAAAATTAGGAGCAACATGGTCAAAGCATAACTTGCCTTCGAAAAGCAGCGAGTCTTGGTCGGGAGCTTGGTCCTCGAATTCCGTGTTCTCACACAGCTCAACGTCTACGCGTAACAGATAAAGAACCAGTAAGCACACAAAACACCGTACAAACACACATTCGGAAAAATACGACAAATCAAACTAATTCGTAACTTGATGAAAACTTCCAGATAATTAGTTTAGCATTTTCTAAGATTTATAAAATTTATTTTGGCATTTTTGAACGTATAGTTTAAGAGCTACAAAATTCATAAGTTTGGACTTTCATGAATATTTTAACAGTATAAATTTATTTATAAAATTTCATAAAATTACTGTGGCTAGGTATTAATATTTACTAATTTACAAAATTTGTTGCATGCAATTTAGACTTATAACGAATTTGTAGCGAAAAAGACAAAATCCACAATTTGGTTACAAATTCACGTACAAGAATTTTAACTAGTTGCATGGCATCAGTATATAGCATATATCGTATTCTTCCTACTTCCTTGATTTTCTTGGTTCTATTTCTAGCTTGCGAGAGAGACAAATGTGGAGGCATGCAATCCGCCGATGAGCAACGCCGGTCGGTAAGACGGCGATTTGGTCGATGGCGGCGGCGGCGAAGCTGGTCAGGACGACGGCGGCGGCGGCCAAGACATGAGTACAATCAGAGAATCGAGTCCGAGCGTTGTGACCGAATTGTATCTTGTATGTACATTTATGCATCCGCTCACTACTACGAACGGCACATCGTAATCGGTTCTTTTTAGCATTAGAATCGGTTCTAGTCGCGATCGATGTCCTTAGATAGTGATGAGGTGGAGCTATCGAATCGGTTTTGACCGATCGTGATAAACGTCATCGAGAATCGGTTCTTTAAGGAAGTGATTGTGATGATACCATCATCGAATCGGTTCTTTAAGGAAGTGATTCGATGACCACCGATTCGAGAATCGGTTCTTTCAAAAGTGATTACGATGACACTCATTCTTAAAGAACCGATTCTCGATGAGTGTGTCATCGTAATCACTTCCTTAAAGAATCGATTCTCGATGATGGTATCATCACAATCACTTCCTTAAAGAACCGATTCTGATGACCATTGGGTGTGCCATTTTGCAATTTCTCCAAAAAAGCACTGATTAAAACAATATGCACAATATATATATCATCACATTCACAATACGAAAGACATGATGCATATATCACATTCACGTAATGTAATCGCTTTAATTACAACACATATATATCATAGTCGATCACAATAGACAACACAAACATGACAATCAAGACATGGACTTCCTCGATACATATCACATTGACATATATTATTAATATTGTTTAGTACATATGGACTAGTACGATGCGTCGGGATCTCTAAACCTGCCATCCTCGATATAACTTCTAACCAAGACCAGCATAAGTGGTCTCGTAAATTGTTGAGTGCTTTCTTCGTCTAAACTCTTCTGGGGATATTGATCTTCTCGCAAAAGCGTAAATGATCAGATTAATTTCAGTTTCAAAATTTCTATGTAAAAGGCTAAGTATATTATTATGCATGTACATAAAATTAGGGAAACATAGATAAGTATTAGGGGCAATCACAAAAATAGACAGAACTACGACGAGGTTTAGAAAATATTTGGATTATAAAAGATTAATTCAAAAGCAGAAAAAAATCCAAATGTGAGAAGCTAATATTCTAGTAAAGACATTGAGTAATGCCTCAATGCTACCGAAGGACAAATGTAAAAGCTACTCCTTCATGCCATTATATTTGTCTATAGCGTTGTAAAAGCGTTGTCGAGCATACGATCAATCACAAATTATAGACGCAATCGGGATCAAGAACAATAGACACATAATGTAAGAGGTGAAATTCTCTCTCGCTTTTTATTGATTCTATCTTTTATAATTAGAAGCACCGATATATATAACAGTATGAGAGAGGAGTTCGGATTTGACCACACCATAAAGAGATAGAGTCTAAACTGAATTCGGTTTAGAGTCCTAATCTCATAACACATAGTACACACACAAACCAACAAGTACTAAATCTAAGAAAAAATTAATAATAAATAACACACCAGAACCACTTAATCTCTTTTAAAGCATTTAAATAGGGTCAAGAGTGGAAACATTACGATAACGCTCTCTTGATTCTCAAATAACAAATATTTTAAAACAGATACTCCTAAGGCCAAGCAAAAATATAGTGATGTAATTTTCTACTAAAATTCAAATGGAACAATATTCTGTCATGTAGCACCGTCTTTTAGAAGCTTCACGTTTTGGATTGGACCACACTAGTGTTTCATGTAGAGCTAACTAATACTAGTGCTTTTAGATAATGGCAGTGTTCCAATAGAATTATTTTGTATTACTTCATAAATCTAATACTTGATCAGATTAGAAAATTATACCTTAGGGAAATGGTGTGAGTTGTCAGCCACGATGAGCATGTCTTGCATGACATAGAAGCCGAATGGTCACCGCTGCTCGTTGATGGCAATCAAGAAAGAAAAAAGAAATTCAGCCCACGAAGATTAGATGTCAAAAAATTAATCATATATATGCTAGGCACTTGTACCTTAAATCGCTTATCTTTGCAGTTGTCTTGCCCTTTTTGTCGTCGTCGCGGCCCTCCTTCATCGACATAGTCCGAGAAACCCCTACATACATTGGAGAGCACCATTGAGTCAAAAAAATAAGCGTAGTTAAATTCCTCGATGTGTTAGGTTTCAATAATGCGCTTACTTCACGCAAGGAGGCTTGATCGCAGATGCCATCGGTCTCTTCTCGATCGAGTTAAATGTGTAGATGTGTTTCACTCGGAGCGAGGACGAGTAGAACCCAATGGTTGCTTATTAAATAAAATGTAGTGCAAGGAAATAAGTTCACATACGGTTTTAAGTGCGTACAAGTAATTGAATCGAAAAGTACTACTTACTCCTCGTGGTACGGCAATACAATGAAGTCCTTCTTCGACTCGACTTGCAATACCCCTTGATGTAGCTAGCAACGAACCCCTTGAAGCCTAGCCATGATCGCAGAACACAAGCTCGGGTCGAGAAACCCAACGTCGTGTAGATTAAATCACGGCTCGTTGTCTCATTATCCTGCAACTTCGTGTTGAATGTGAAAAACATAATGCAAAATCCTATAAAAGTCATGAGCGCAAGCTATATGGTGTGATACTCACGGCGTCCATGATCGTAAAGTAGAAATATCGGCGGCTTTCATTTGGTACACACGAATAGATCCTCAAAAGCGACGGGGAATGTTCCATTCTCCTCACGGTGAAAATGTACCATTTTATACTTCACGTTGAAGTCGACTCGGCGCTCTTCCCCTTCACCTTATCAAGGTACCATCCATGGAGGCGAGTCCACTTGCCTAGATCATTCGGTTAAATGCGATGCAATCGGGGCTTTCCATGCTCGTAGGCCTTATAATCATCTGGTGCACTGTGGCTTGTCTTGACTCTTCTTTGGGTCAAGGAGTCTCAGAGGTCAGGCGATGGGCTTTTCAGTACCTTAAGGGGCGCCAGGCCTCGGCCGGCTTGCCCTCTTGGCGGAAGGAGTCTCGGAGGCCTCTTGTGGTTCTCTGACGGAGTCTCGGAGGCCTCTCAGTGGTTCTATGGGAGCAGGAGGAGGAGGAGGCAAGCGCGGAGCAGGAGCAAGAGCAGATCGGTGGAGGAGCAGGAGGCGGAGGAGGAGCAGGAGCAGGATCGGCAGCAGTGCAGGAGGCGAGGAGCGGCAGCAGAGGAACCTCTGAAGCACGCATATATTTAACTTCTGCGGTAATCTTTGGAATGGTAGAGAAGACGTGGAGGACTTTTTACCTTGACCAAGACGACACCGTCGTGGGCCACTTGATGAATGACATGCGTGCTTGCCCGAGAGTGGTGATATCTTCGTTGGGGAAATCGAGCACATGTGATAAGAAGTCTTCGTGGGCGTAGTCCACCGCACCCTCATGTAGCCCTTCCCCACAGTGACCATGCACAAGTCGGTCTCGTTGCATGGAAATGCAACCCAGCGTCAACCTCGGCGGAAATCCATCCTCCGTCATGATGGTGGTGGCACTGCAGCACCGCAAGAAGTGTACAACTTGAGAAAAACATTGCGGGAGTTACACTCGTAGCTTTAACTCAGAAAAATTAATTATTACCTTCACCGGGACCGGTCTTATCATTTTGGAACCGCAACTGCTAGGTCGGGCACAGAACTTCTCTATGAGAGCCGAGGGCATCCGCTCGACTGGGAAATCATCGCCATCATCTCGGCCCTCAGCGATCCTCACGTGCCATCATCTCCTCTTATCTCCTCCTCACGTCGTGTCATCTCCCCTCATCTCCTCCTTAATCTCCTCTCACCGCTCCTTAGTGTGTCCTTGAGGCGCCTCACGTGCTCCGCCATGACCTTGATACTGGCACTCAGCGTCATGTTGAAAGTAGGACCTCTTCGTGTGTCCCGCCCTCGGCAAGCACCCGCCTTATGGTCGGACTTCCCGATCGCAGACGACAGGATGTCCTGCGACCCTTGGCTCGTGAAGGTCCCTGTTCTTTTCATTGGTGACCTCTTCTGTAATAGCTTAGTATGAATTAGATTTGAAATACAACAAGTTGGGTCAATTTATTGTACTAAGTTAGATGTCTTACGATGGTAGAGACGACTTGAGCGGTAGCAGGGTTTGCAACTACAAGCTGCCCGTCAGGGGTTTTCTTTGTCCTCGCTAATACCCATTCGTGCCGCTCCTCGATATGTGGGAGTAAGGCATCGCCGTCCTGAGTGAGCGACTCCTCGGCTTGTCGCGCCCACTCGCCTTCTTCCCTCATAGCCGCTGTGCGAGGTGGTGCGGGTGCGTGTTAAGCCTCTGGACAGCGGTGTTCTCTCACCGCTTGCTTTCTGCCTCGGCACCCTTCATCCTCGTGAACTCCGTCCAAACATCAGGGGTCACAAATGGATACTTCTCGAATGGTGTACGGCCTTTCCGCACGTACTCGCTGTGCATAAGGGTCTTGAAGTGCCTCAAGGCCACACCCATCCTCTTCAAGGCGTACCGTCTCGCGTTGGGTTCATCGTCCTCCTCTATAATCCATTTACTCTTAACCTCGTCCCACAACCGATTCTTCGCTGACTTCCTTTCTCCAATCCTTAATTGTTATGGGCACTCTCCCTCACCAATTGCCCAAGGAATGACCGTATCGCCCTTGTACTTAGGAGGGCCCGTCAGGCACTTCGTGGCATTGAAGCGGAGAACCTGCGGCGTTCTCCCTGTAGCCCCTTTGTTTGGTCCTCGGGGCTTCCTCACCTTACTCGGCCCTTGAGTAATTGGAACCATGCTCGGCCCCTGAGCAGCACCTTCTACTCTGTCTGGCGACGAGCCGATGCTCTCTAGTTGCGACATTTTGAGTTTTCTTATCTGATATGGTCATATGTGTGACATGAGAGAAAGCAATTTGAAGCTACTATATGCACTTGACATGTGGGTTACGCAACTTAAACTCTAACCTCTGCTTAGATAAAAAAACAAAAGCCCATTCCATATGACAAGTGAATTTAGCACTAGCAGATGTTTACTTACACCAACAAGTTTCAGATTTCACAACATCAACAGAGAATTTGAGCATTAATGTACTAATGCAAGAATAGCAACACAAGAAGGTCAAGTTAGTAAGCGACATAACATGCAATATCTGTTGACCAACTAAATACGTACCAACGATAACCCCTAATCTCTAAATAGGTTTGGTCCTAATCCCATTCGAGGATATGTGGTTCGAGCAAGTTCTGAGCCGTTGTACAACCGAGAAAATTTCGCGAAGATCTCTCATTGTTCTCCGGATACACGCCTCGACAACAGTCAAGAGGGTGTGTATCCGAGAACACCAGGAAACGCTATCAAATCAACTCGGGTTGTACAACATAGCTCAGAACTTGCTCAACCACATATCCTCGAATCTCAAAAACGTGGACAATTGAGATCGTTGCTTATGAATATGCTGAAATGGCATATTCATAATCAAGTACTCTCGAGCGGAGACGATGTTACGATTTTGAACTCTAACGTAGATCATATTACAAGAACAATAATAACATACGAGTAAAAATACAAGTACAAAGAAAAGCACTATACTCGGCAAAGTGGCGCTCAAGTAGTTTTCAAAAATTGAACTTATCAGAATCTGAACTTTGCAAATAACCCCATAGTACTATCTGTTATTTGGTTTGTGTTTCAAATGTAATATGAAGCTAGAATTTAACAGAATGATAATCAAAGATAAGAAGACACTCAAAAGACCGTTGTCAATTGCTCTATGTCTACAAGACCCAATATGGTTTATGATTAGTGCTCTCAGATTAGGGTTTGGATGAAGATAAGAATCTTCACCACAATCACAAATGGGCTAACAAATTATTCAATGGATTAGGCCTTGAATTCTTACCACCTTAAAATGCACACTAAAGAATTGTCTTGATTTACTCATACCACTAGCATGAACTAAATCAATTTAGACATCGATTAAGATTACTCATATACAGATCAATCAAAATAGATCAATAATCAAACAAGTCTCGATTAATCAAGAATCGTTAGGCACCGATCAATCACCGAGTATGGTTCAAAGCATTCAGAGACCGATTCTAGTAACACAAGTAAGCGAAACTAGTGAATTGAACTAAAGCGACAGAGAATGAACTAAGCAATAACAAAGTTATCACACGAGTATATTCTCGACAGCAAAATGATCAATTCTTCTAAGCATTCAAGTCTATAATTCAAGGCCTAAAACACGTAAGAAAATGTTCGATCATATATATAAACCCTAGTTCATCATTGAGCAAAGACCAACACCTCGACCAAATAGAACAAAGTGCTAAATCAAGATACTCACGAAGGCGTCGAAGGCGCGGCGGTGTCGGCAATGGGGCGGGAGGCGGGCGGCGCTGTCGGGCGGGCGAGGCACCGGGGCTTGGGAGGCGGGCGGGCAAGGTGGGCGACAAGGGGAGGCGAGGCACCCGGCGACGGGCGAGGCGAGGCACCGGGCGCGGGAGGCGGGCGGGCTGGCTGGGCGAGGCACCGGGCGCCGGGAGGCGAAGGCGAGGCACCGGCGGGAGGCGAGGCACCGGGCGGTGGAAGCGAGACTGGGAGTGGTCGCAAGAAATGGCTAGGGTTAAGCGTGGAGCCGGGTTTTAAGAAAATATAGATTATGCTATCATTAGTATCACTCTTTTAAGAAAACCGACATCGATGCTATCATTAGTATCACTCTTTTAAGAAAACCGATCTCGATGCTTATACATTAGTATCACTCTTTTAAGAAAACCGACATCGATGCTTCGTCATTAGTATCACTCTTTTAAGAAAACCGACATCGATGCTTCGTCATTAGTATCACTTTTTAATAAAACCGATCATCGATGCTTTATCATCACTTTTCTAATAAAACAACGATGTTAGTTATCAAGATCACTTTTTAAGAAAACCGACATCGATGCATCGTCATTAGTATCACTCTTTTAAGAAAACCGATCTCGATGCTTCATCATTAGTATCACTTTTTAATAAAACCGATATCGATGCTTTATCATCACTTTTCTAATAAAACACTGATGTTAGTTATCAGTATCACTTTTTTAATAAAACCGATACTGATGCTTTACCACAATTTTCTAATAGAACACTGATGTTAGTCATCAGTATCACTTTTTTTAATAAAACCGACACTGATGTAGTTTATTGCACTATTTCTTTTCAAACATCTGCAAGTTCTGAATTTTCAGCATTTCGACAAAGAGAGAAAATGCCATAACTTTGTCATACATTGTTGAAATTATTACAAATTTTGCAGAAACATATTTCAGATATTGCAAAACTTTTCATAAAATAATTTTTGGAAAAAGCGACCTCATTCAAGAAATATGCCAAAATTCATTTCAGAGACATGATTTGTGCGTAGAAGGTAGAAAAGTCAAAACTTTTTCAAATTAATCTGAATTGTACGAAAATTTCGAAATGAACTTTTGACTATTTACAAGCTTTCCCAACAATAATTTCACAAATGGAATTTTCTTTCACAAATTATGGCACAAAGTGCAGGCATAAAGAGAAATTGCATGCATTTCCATCGAAGCCTCCAAACAGCAATTAATCACTTTGGATTTACAATACTATTTTACATACATTATAATAGTCCATTTATTTACAATATTGCCCTTCATGATGATCTACTCGCATGTAATTGGCTCCATGTGTGTCGTCATCCCCGCTAAGACAAGCCCCATCTGCAAATGAAGGTATCTCATCGAATTGGTTATACTCTTCTTCATCTACAACATCTTCAACTCCTACGATCCGTCTCTTGCCATGAAGAACGACGTGCAACCTTGGATTGGCCGGATCGCGCATAAAAGACTTGAGTTGCTTGCTTCGCAAGGACAAACGGATCATCTTTGTAGGCGAGTCTACTGAGATCCACAATAGTAAAGCCTCTCTTGTCGACCTTCACTCCATGTGGAAGTCGTACCCACTTACATCGGAACAATGGAACTTGGTATATTCCGTAATCGAGCTCCCAAATTTCTTCGATCATCCCATAGTAGGAGTTCATTGCGGTTGGGGAGACTGCTTTCGAGTGATGATCATCGAGAAAGCATTTATACTCACACCACTGCTTTTGGACAAGACTTTGGCATCTTGACTCTCGGTGTAAAAGGTGTAACCATTAATATCGCACTCTCGCCATGTCTCAGACATTAAATCTTGGTCCGTCACCAACCATTTTACATTCTCAAGAAGGAGACCTCCGCTTTTCTTTGAACCATGTGAGGAATCGATCATTGTGTTCTTGTGCGATGGAAAGCTCATCCATTTGTGGATTCTCTTCCGTAATATCAACTTATGCCGCCGATGTATGGTCGAACTTCTGTGCTATTCTGCAAGACTGTGAAATGCGCCTTGCAATACATATCAAACCTCGGACTCATTAGTTTGGACCCAACGGTTCCTTTACCAGCAAGTCTGCCCTCATGACGAGATACAGGAACACCGATTGCTTGTCTTTACCCGTAGTCCACGCAAAACTCAATAACCTCTTCACCCCATAACCTTCAACAATACTACCCTCGAGCTTCAATCGATTCCTCACGTACGACTTTAATATAACCCATGTACCTCTCGAACGGATACATGTAACGTAGGAAAGCGGGTCCACATATCTTAATCTCTCTGACAAGGTGAACAACAAGGTGGACCATTACGTCAAAGAACGACGGTGGAAAATGCATCTCAAGGTGACACAGAGTCTGCACCACCTCACGCTGTAAGTTGTCTAGTACATCGGGGTCAATAACTTTGCAGGAGATCGCATTGAAGAAATAACACAACTTTGTGATTGCCAACCTGACATCCTCTGGGAGAATATTTCGGATTGCAACTGGGAGCATTTGGGTCATCAAGACATGGCGCTCATGGGACTTCATGCCCAACAACTTCAAATCATCCATAGACACAAGCTTCTTAATGTTCATGAGTAGCCGATGGAACTTTAATACTTTGGAGACATTTGCAGAGATCTTCTTTCTCCTTCTTGGACAGGTGTAGCATGCAGCAGGATGTACGGCCTTTTCCATCCTCCTCTATCACTGCAAGTCTGGGCCTGATTCCCATGTAGGCCATGTCGCGACGAGCATTGACACCATCTTTGGTCTTCCTCGGTATGTTCAGCAGATGCCAACCAAGTTGTCGCAGACATTCTTCTCAACATGCATGACATCAATACAATGCCGACATCTAACTCCTTCCAAAGACGTAAGTCCTGCAATATTGACCTCTTCTTCCAAATGGTCCTAGGATCTAACAGATTTACTGGCTTTTTCCGATCAACATTGATATCCTCTACACGTGAATATACTTGGCTTCCACTCATAGGTCATGCGTTAACGGACTTCCCTCTTCCCATCAAATTTGTCATCCATCTTACTAGTATCGATGACTTCGAGGTAGAAACCTACGGTGACCCATATACGCTTTTCTTGGAATTCAAATGAGCCATAGACTTTCGCTCCTCTTCACAAATAGGACACGCTTTGGCTCCTTTCAGATCAGAACTCGCCAAATTACCAAGGGCCGGAAATCATTTATGGTGCAAAATACCATAGCCCGTAGGGTGAAATGCTCTCTTTGTACGCATCCCACACGACCCCTCATTCCACAATTTTACCAAATCCTCGATCAATGGTGCAAGGTACACATCAATATCATTTCCTACTGCTTGGGTCCCGAGATTAGTAATGACATCATGATATACTTCCGCTTCATGCACGTACCAAGGAGGGAGGTTGTAGATACACAATGAATCGCCGTGTCAGGACGATCGCTCATGTTACCAAACGGATTCATTCCGCTTAAGACTCAACCCAAATCTTATGTTCCTCATTTCGCACCAAACTCCTCATGTTTCCAATCGATGTTTCTCCATTGAGCCAATCGGCGGGTGTCTCACTTGCCATCTTCCTTCGAGACTCGTAATGCCAACGCAACAATTTTGCCTCTCTCGGATTTGCAAACAACCGCCTCCGACGGGAATGATGGGCAAGTACCACAATACCTTGGCGGTGCACCTTTAGTGATGACCTCTTCACCGTCGTTGTTCGGCTCTTACGCTTCTTGTCGTTACGCTTCTCCTTTTGTTTGTACCGGGCACACCGCAAACCGGACAAACGTCAGCCTCTGATGTGCATTACGACAAGATGCAATCATTCTGGACATGCATGTATCCTTTCTATTTCCATTCCCATGGGACATAGTAGCTTCTTCGCTTCATAAATGCTTGTTGGCAACTCGCTTCTCCGGAAGCAGATCCGATAGAAGAACTAGTAGTGCATTGAAACTTGTATCCGCCCAACGGTGTTTTGCCTTCGCCTCAACAATGCAAGGACCGAACCCAACTCGTGTATTCCGCTTTGCAACCCGTGAACAGCGGTTTGGCATCGCTTTCTATCAAGCTTTTAAACTTTTCAAACTCTCTTCCGTAATTACCTCCACATCCCGCAACATTTGCTCCAAATTATCCTCCTCAAACATATCAGTCGCAACTCGTCATCCGGTTCCACCGTATCTTCGTTGCATATCGGAGGGGTACTACCGCCTCCGTGATGGATCCAACATGTGTAATTCCTCACGGCCACGCCGAATCGTGGTCCTCAATTTGAGATGAGTTGTTAAATCTCCTCGATTGGTGCAATCAATGCAAGGACAATATATGAAGTTTACACCTCCTCACCATGTCGCCTTCGCAATTTTTTGAACTCCTTAACACCCTCTCAAATTCAGCACTCACACGGCTTTTACGATACATCCATTCCTCACGGTCCATCTGCAATTAAATTTCGCACAATAAATTAAGGAAAAATCGAGCGATAACTAGCTATAGCTATTTTAAATATTGAGACATCATTTCAATTAATATTACCTTTGCAAAATAGTGGATGTGTTCCAAGATATATAAATGTACTCACGATCGATACCTAGCTTCTTCCCGGTTTAAAGCTTCCAATTCCCTACATAAGAGACATAAATTTTAACATCAACAACGATATCAAATAATCTAATTATATAGCTAGTGCAATAGCTTGCAAATCTTTCTACTACAACTAAACAAATCAAGGGTACCAACGATGACTCCTAATCTCTAAATAGGTTAGGTCCTATCCCATTCGAGGATATATGGTTCGGGCAAGTTCTTTGCCGTTGTACAACTCGGAGAAAATTTGGCAAGATCTTCCGCTGTTCTCCGGATACACGCCTTGACAACAGGTCAAGAGGGTGTGTATCCGGAGAACACCAGAGAGACGCTATCAAATCTACTCAAGGTTGTACAACACACCAGAACTTGTTCGAACCATATATCCTCGAATTGTCCAAAAACGTGGACAATTCGAGATCGCTCAAGCTTATAAATATGCCCTTTCGTTCAAAGATATTTATAAATAAGCACCCTCGACGGAGACGAGGTTACCGCCTAAACTCTAATAACGCTACCACATGATAGCAATAATAATTTCATATATATAAACAGAGATCGCACTACAAAAATTAAATAGATATGCGCTTGTCAAATAAAGAGTGTGAAATCTGAAAGCACGTACACATTTTGAAGAAAACCGCAATAGAGGGCAAAAGAGGGAATCTCCTCAAGATATATAGGGTTTCAATTTTGCCCTTAATACCCACCCATGAGGACTTCAAATTTTCTCACCCAACTATTGCTTCCAACCACACAATATGAGCTTTTTTCTCGGTGGCGGAGAAATCTCCTCTGAGCAAAAACAGATCAAGAGTTCAGTCAGTAGTGGTATATATAACCTAGCGAGGCACATCGAATCGGTTCTTTTCAAAAGCGATACCGATGTTCACGCCATCTAGACATAAGAAATCAGCACATCGAATCGGTTCTTTTCAACAAGTGATAGTGATATGAACGATCATCACTATCGCTTCTATAAAAAGAATGATAGTGATAACTATGTGCACATCGTAATCGGTTCTTTCATAAAAAGTGATAGTGATGTGAACGGTCATCGAATCGGTTCTTTTCATAGAAGTGATAGTGATGTGTGCGTGATCATCACTATCACTTCTATGAAAAGAACCGATTCTCGATGACCGCTGCACATCACTATCACGTTTTAGTAGAGAACCGATTCGATGTTCCAAAGGCTACATCACAATCACTTATAATCTCGTAACCGATAGTGATTATTACTAACACCCTTCCGGGTTACTTATCACAATCGTTTTCAAAAAACTTAAGAACCGACATAGATAAAGTGATAGTGATGTGTCGTTCTATAGTAGTGGCTGAATCATAAAACTATAAAACGAAGTTTGGTTTTACATGAGTACACATCCTAATATTCCTACATGTATTCAACCGTATATATGCCTTAGGATCCACCTAATATATGCATGCATTCGGTTGTGTATACATATATACTTACATTCACCTAATACAACATACGTGCACAATTACGCAAAGGTGAGATCTGTTAGTTTAAAACATAGAAGTAACTTGCCTGCTCCCTGATAACTTGGCGATAAACACAGAACAAGTAACAACGCCTCAGCCTGGCTGTACCGAAGTTCAGACAGCAAGACTATTGCATCGCTATTATCAGGATAAATTGAGTGTTTCTTCAATTGATCGCCTTACTTCTGCTGGCGTTTTATTTCACTTATATAGGATCAGCACTTTCAATAAGACTCGACTTACAAACTCTGAATTTGACTCTGAAACAGACTTCCAGTACGAACTAGTTACTATTCCAAATCCGACACTATTACTAACTGAAAAAAAAACAAACTCAACTAGCTGACTTTGGCTAAGTCAGGATTACTACTAACAAGATCAACCAGTGGACAGACAGAGTGCGCGCAAAACAAAGATGAGGAAGTACCGATCGGCGGCAAGCAGCAGCGCAGACCGTCGGTGTAGGAAGAGGCGTGGCTGGAGGGCACCGGCGTGCGCAGTCGGCTGATCGGCGAACGATGGCGCAGGTGGAGATGTCCAGGCTCTTGCGACAGGCTCTTGCGTTCAAGGGAAGGAACGGCTGGAATGAAGAAACGGAGAAATGGCTGGAATGAAGGAAGGCAGGACTTAAGTCATGTGCGCAGGAAATGAAGGGAAACAGCCGTTTGCTGTTACTCCAAACACGCATGGAAATAGAAATTGATTAGCATGCATGAGCGTTCATGGGAGGAAGGAAACGGCAGATAAATGGTTTCGGCTGGAAAACAAAGGAAACGGCTAGGAAAGGTAATGGCTTCATGTGTGTGTGGAATTCATAACGTTGCTAGTTCATGCATGGAAAGACTTTGGCCAGCGCATGGAGGAAAGAAACGGCTAGAAGCTCTTTACTCATAACATGGGTTAGTGGGTGTTTAATTTTTCTAACAGCTGTGGAAGATTAAGGATGCGTTGTGGATCTCGATTATGATTTTTAGTAAATTTTTGGTGATTTATTGAAGGTGATCTCAAAGGTTTCCCTGCCTTCTAATGGAGGAGAGAGAAATGGTTTTGCTCTGGACATGCACGAGTGAGAAAGATGATCTACAGTGCGTACGAGTTATTTTCCGTATGTAATTGTGAATAGTACTGAGAGGAAAAGACGTTCAAGTTAAAGTAGTAGAATGGTCCCACAAATCTTAGAAAAATTCTCTAAAATACTAGGGAATATTTGGAACTTAACGAAATTGATTTCGCAATTTTTCGATCTATAGATTTTCTGCAAAAATTCTTTTAGTGGATCAGACACTTGTACGGTTTTTAATATAATCGACAAACTTAATTTTTAATCTAGTTTTTAAGGTATTTGAAAGAAACATCCTTATTTTTCAAATGTTATTATTTTAAACTAAATTTGAAATTTAAGCGCGCTAAATGCATGTGAGACCCGCTCGATTTAACAGAACCTCCATGTGATTATCGTGCTATTCCCTGGATCAAGAGCTAGCACTCACATGTTTACAACAATTGGAAATCACAACCATACATTAATTAATTAAGCGGAAACGATTATACAAATAAATATTACAACTCGTGAGAAATATAGCGAAAAAAGCAATTGCCTTGTAGTGTACCCATTCAATCCCAGCAGTAACCGACTGCATAAACTTGAGATAGAACACGACGAAGAAAATCCGCAACTGCGATGAACAACTCCGAAAAGAGACTCAAGCCGCTTAACTCAACTACCTACAATATAATTAGGCAAGGGTGAGTACTTTACGTACTCAGCAAGACTTGAGCAAACCTATAATACATGCAGGCCATTTCAAAGGAAAGGCTACTACAGTTAATTTGCATAAAGCGAATTTCATTTGTAAATCAAGTTATTTGCAAACGGAATTTAAAAGAGCAAGTTTAATTGATAGCAAATAAGTAAAGCATAAATAACACTCACCGTCCTCCATGACGTGAGCGACGAATCAAACCTTGCCATCGCATGGCATATTGTAACATTCCGTTTTTGGATGTCTGGAAGTCAAATTTCAAAACCCGAACCCCGGAAAATTTTTCTCGAATTAAATACAGCTTAAATTGAATTTTTAAAGTCAACAAAGATTTAAATGGATTAATCCATAACTCAAATTAATTATTCCTTATTTTATTTGGGTCCCTTGTGCTTCATTGATTTTTTTTCTGAATTTTTGGGGATTTTTCTGAATTTATTTAGTATTTATTTGAATTCATGGAAGGTTATTCGAAATTCTGAGTTTTTCTGCATTTAAAATGGATTTATCTTCCTATTTTCCTCCGAGTCGAATACTGTTCACTTCTTTCCCCGCCGTCCGATATGGATCCGACGCCCCACATCTGGCCTGACACTGTTCCTCCGATCCGGATCTTGTACAGCGCCGGCCCGGCCCATGTACTCACGCCAAACCCTAACGCCTAGACTCCATCTACCGTTGATCGTTCATCCTACGGCCGCAAATAGCGCCGCCACCCTTACAGTAAAACCTAACCCTAACACAAATGGTGTCACCAGAATAAAGGTAAATTACCCGACCAACCTTGACATTCGCGCTTTTTCCCGCATCCCTAGGCTATTTAAGCCCGCGCCGCACCCCTCTCTAGGTTTACCACCTCGCGCCGCATCCATTGCCTCTACCCATTCCTCCGGAGACACAGTAGGGTGGCCGTGCGACCTCGACGGAGTTAGCCCTGCGCAAGTGCTTCTCGCGCTTTTCTCTGCCGTCGGTGAGTCTCCGCCGCCTTTTGGTCTCGCCGAGTTCGCCCTCTCATCCTCTACCGAATCGCTAACTCTTCTCTCGATCCGCTGTCGTCGCCGATTCGGTTCGCCTTCCTCAGCCCCGGTTAAGCGCCATTGCCAGCAGCTTGCGTCGCTCCTCCGCAACTCCCCGCCGTCCGACGAGCTTCATCTACCGATCCGCGCCAAGCTTCTTTGGTAAGACAACCTTCGGTCATTTCTTTGCCGTTCGATTTGTCGTGCGCCGCACCGTCACCTGCCATGTCATGGCCACGTGCATGCCATACATGCGCCATGTCCGCACCTGCACACCACGTGGTCGCCACCACAGCGCCACCTCACTGCCAGATCCTGCATGGCGCCATGTGTGTTACATGTATGCGCCACATCACGAACATGTATGCACTAGTGCCGCGTCATCACGTCACACGTATGCCACGTCGCGCCACTTGTCACGCCATATCAGCCCTAATGTCCACATGTCTGCCACATGTAAGCCACGTTGCACCACCTTCTCACCACGTCATCGCCACGTCACCGGTTAGCCTTCTCGGTGGACCTGGTGCGCCATGAGACGAGTCTATGACTCGTGGGACCCATTTGTCAGCCGCTTGACTTTATTCATCTTTTTCTCGATTTAACCCTGAATTTCCGAATTAACGACCAATCAGAGCCCGACACATGTCACCTTTTATTTTTCCTGGATTTTCTCCCATTTAAACTTTGGAAGCTCCGTTCTCCTCCGTTCGAACTCCGATTTGAACGATTCAAATTTCTAAATTCATATAAAATCAAGATCTATCTGTTGGTGTCATTTTTATGAATTTTTGAATTTTATTTATTTTTGGTTTATTTATTTTTTGCCTCGATTTGCGTGTTTTGCGAGTAGACGACGCGCCGGTTGAGCAAGAGGAACATCCAGCGGAGGTTGCGGCAGCGGTAGAGATTGAAGGCAAGTCTCCTTGACCATGTTGAACCCAAGTTTATGAAATGCTATTTTGTTTTTAAATTATTATGCTATTTGAATTAGGACTTGTATTTTAATCTCATTTTAAATGCTTAGATAAATGCCAAATTGTTATAACACCATTGATATTCATGTTGACAACCATTGACACCCTAGGAAAACTAATTACCGTAGTTAATGGTAATTAATCTTGCTATGGAACGTAGAAAATGCTTAGCCATGCTAAATCACGTCGGTATTTTACCAATATGGAAATTCTTTCATTTTGACTCAAAAGTGATTTATGGAAATGGTGGCAATTGGTGTTGCAGATTGTGAAATGTATGGCAATTGGTGTTGCGGTATTAATTTGAAATTAAAAGTGAAAAATGATTTAGACCGGGCGGAATTGGTTGAATGGCGGTGGGGATGCACAAAATTTTTGGAATGTGATTGCCGCCTAGTCAATTAAGGACCGCTCATATGTGGACACCATGGGCCATGCTATACAAAGACAACCACATGTCTATATGGGTACGACTGGCTAAGTAATTTGCATGTATCGTTATTTGACTTCGCCAGAGGGTCGTGAAGTTTGTCGAGTGACACTTGCAAGGCGCAAGGGGGTGTGAGAGCGAAACCTTAGCGGGTGAAGTCGGTAGCGGTATATGCATTGTAAAGGCCTTGTCATGATCTCCCTGCCGGCACACCAAAGGAAGTGTGTCAATAGCTTGGCGCAAAGGGTTGATCATGTCGTGTGGGTAAAGTGTACCAGCTCTGCAGAGTCTTAAAAACTACTTAAGTAGCCGTGCCTACGGATAAGGGCAAGCGTGGAACGCTTTCACATAGTAGATTTTCTGGTTTTTGGTTTTAAATGGAAAATGATGGATTTGGTTTAAAATGAAAAAAATGTGGTTGGGAATCCGTAAGCGGCTAGAGCTCCCGGAAGTTTTAGTTTGGCGGCTAGAGCCAACCAGGTAGTTGGAACCTGGAAAATTGTTATACTTCAAGTTTAATTATTTATGCTATTTACATTTTTGTTAAATGCTGCTTTATGAAATTATTACTTGTATTTAAATTTCAATTTCACTTTATGCAAATGAACCATATTATGCCTTCCTTTGTTTAAGCCATGCATTTAGTTACTTGCATTAAGTTTTCGAGACTTGCGAGTATGTTGCATACTCACCCTCGCTTTTTATTGCGGGGGCTGCTTATTCCATAAAGCAGATGATGGGAGAAGTGGCTATCCAAGAGCTGCGATCCATTGACGACATTTGTGGAGAGGACTATGAAGATGATGACGACTCGTTCTTCTAGGAGCGACTACGGTTGCTGTGGGCATACTGATTGGCTCTTTTTGTTCTACTTTTCCGCTGCTACATTTTTCACTTAAGCCGTAAGGCTCCATACTTGTAATAATGTGATGATGTTGTTTACACTCTTTTGCTTATTACTGTTGTTTACTTTATGATATGTCTGTGTTATCATCACTGTACGACTGTGTGCGCTAGCTGTTCCTGGACTAGCGCGGTTGAAACACAGGGGGGTTCGGATTTGGTAATCCGGGTCCCCACAGAGGTGGTATCAGAGCCATATCGACTGTAGGTCGCAACCCTAGTTAGAATGGCCGTTAGAACTTCAAAATTATTTTCTTAATCAAACCAACAAACTGGTAATTAATAGTTTATCTCTTCTTACCTTACTCTTAGGATCTTATTTCTTCCCTTTTCGGAATACTATTTTGAAAATTTAAATTTGATCTTATCTCCGGAAATATCCCTAAGTTTACGGTATTCTGCAAGAATTCCAAATGAAGAAGATGACATTCGAGATTTCTCTTCATGAAGAGACAACATCACCCAACAGGAAAAGGCGGAAGATTAGAATATATTAGGACCTACCATAAGATAAGCACCCTTACGTGTAGCATATTATTCCGCTCTAGTTATATAGAGCAAATTACGTTGTCGTTATGTTTCGCTACTTGAAATTGGTCTTTATTCTAATGTCGAGATCGATTTATGTGTAGACTTAACCTATTGGTTAAAGTTTCACAATAAGTTGTCCTTATATGTGAATATGAAAACTTAACCCATAGGATAACTAAGAAATTATAAAATAGTTTATCTCTTATCTCTATAAAACTTCTACCAAGTTATCTCCTCTTCATAGAACTTCTTACCAAGGTAACCATTATGGTCATCAACCCTTCTTAAAATAAAACCTCAATGAGATTAGTAATACGCTCCATTACTACTCTTAGCTTTGCTTGAGATCACACCATTCATATATAAACCAAGTTAAGATCTTACCACATTAGCAACACCAAACTAGCTTATGTCGCTTTAGGCTAGTTAAAACTTAATGATCCAATAATAATTTCTAATCATGTTTTAAAACTCACCTCGCTGCTTATCTAGATTATATACCATAAAAAAATGAGCTAGAACCAGAAAAGTTCTATACTTCTGAATGGAAAGCTTCGAATGGTTGTTTAAATAAAAACTGGAAGAATTGAAAGTCCTATTTTTCTAAAAGAAATATAAAGAGAGTAGCATCAGTTATACATATACTCTTTTCTAATCTATAGAATTTAGTCTCCTTATTTATGTACTCATTTCCCTTGTGTAGAACTTTCTTTCTTCACTCTTAAGTTATCCCTTTAGAAGTATTTCTTTCCTTATTCTTTTTGCGAAGTGAAAACCACGAACAAATTTTTGAAAAGAATTCTGGTAACAAGTCAGCAACATCATGACATCTATATCAGCAACTTCAAGAAGATGGGGATAGCGAAGCATCACAACCTCTTCGACTTCATAGAAGCCTTGGAAGACTAACACAACAAGTGGTGCAAAAATTAAAAGAAACTCGTTGTTTGAATAGCCTACAATAAAAGCTAGCAATATGCGAGCTACATATTATTCTAGCGATATAGTAAACCTCTTATGCAAAATATGTATGATTCGCAAGTAGAAGGAAAACCATAGATACCCTTCCTACATACTAAGCAAAATGTATACATATTGTTTATGTGTTATTGAAATTTTGTTGTAAATCTTTTGTATTGTTTTCGGGTTACTCTCGTGAATGTTAAACCACTAGGTTGAAATTTACGATGTGTTAACCCTACCTAATAAGAAAAATTTAATTAAGGAAATTTTTAAAGAACGAAACGATGCCTTATAACTCAAGCCAAAAACTACTTAATCTGCATATAAACCTTTCCTAAAATAAAATTTTAAAGAACGAATTGTTGCCGTGTAACCCAATAGAATTCCATCTAAGTAGCTTTACTCTAATAAATATTGTTGTAGGATGTCTGCGACACAATTCATTAATACATCTACTAAAGTAATGAGTAAAAAAAAATTCTTAGCCTTTATAATTGACCTTCAGTCCTCTCCAAATAACTCTGGTTGAGATGCAACCTTTCATTCATCTCAAATATTTTAACATGCTCTATATCTCTCTTTAAATTAGCTTATTCTTACTAATAATTCTCGGTGTAAACTACTAACACTCCTCATCTAATTCGTGAAACCCCGCAAGACACTCCACTGCCAAGAAATGATAATCCTACCATAGTTCAACCAAATCCGTTGTATTTAGCTAGAGCACTTCCCTTTTCAACATAGCAATCGTCATAACTCTCCACTTTCTCAATGTTCAAAAGAAAAATGTGTTAGAATCTGTAACCATGGTGTAAATGCTCACCATAATTGAACAAATCACCAAATGCACACCTTTCTGTTCTAAAAACTCGCACAAGATATTTCTAATGTTGGTGCAGCTTCTATCAGAAAAGGAAATGGTTTAAACTAGAAACCTACTTCTATATCTTATTTGATATCTACACATTGTTCTTTGAAGGATTGTCAACCCAGTCAGTCCGAAGTTCGTGATTGCACTCGCTATGGAGAAATAGGTCATGTTGATGATGAGAGTGTAATCAATTGCTCCGGCTGTGAAGGAAATCATTATCCTAGAAAATATCCTGTAAGCAATATCGCTTGTTACCCTTGTGAATGTCAAGGTTATTGTCTAGTTCAATGCCCTTGATCCGATAGTCGCCAATACAAATTTTGCTCAAGATTTGGTGTCAAAAGAGGAAGAAAACCAGCCACACAAGAAATATCACTTAAGGAATTATAGAAATAACACTTGATCCTAACTACCTTCACTAAGAAAGTAGTAAATGGTAATCTCCAATGGCATGTTCCTTGTCTGATAAAGAAAGTCATTAGGCTAAAGAATGTTCTGAGAAACAACAAATTGAAATTCACAAGATAATATTAAGTATAAAAATAACTGAACATGACACCGAGAAAAGCGTGAATGCTTCAACCGTCACTTAAAAGAACCAAATTCTAAACGATGTCCATAAGTGAACAGATATCTCCTATAGTCGAGACATACCAAGAATTTCAGAGTCAAGTTTATAACTCCAAGAATAGAAGAAATAAAATCAAGGCTTCAATTCAAGAAGCAGATAAAGCAAAGACGATTGAACGAAGATGCTTGTCTTAGAAGAATTTTGCTCAACTTTATCCTCAATCTCAATCGTCATCTATTCATCTTTCTAATAACACCAATGAATAATTGTCTGGTACAAAAAAATATATATCGAAAAGTCAATATTATTTGCCTTTGCTATGAAAAACATAAGTATTAAGCCAACTGTTGCCTCAAGCAAGAAGCAAAATCCACCTCATTCTCAACCCCGACAAGCTACGCAACATTCTCTAAGGCAACCTCAAGAATTTGAAGACAAACACTTCCTTAGACATATATCAATCCAACTCAAAATGTTAATCCAATCATTCGTGGCATTCACCTACAGCATGAATTCGCGAAAGAAGTTTATGACCTGCCAGGCGTAGTGCTAGGTATTATACTTGTGTATTTGAACCTTACCAGGGTATAAGTTTAATTTTAAGATCAACTCTTTGATCCTAGTCACTTCCTGATCATCTATTTTATATCATTAGCAAACAACCTTTCTGTTGTTTCAAATAAAATAGGTAATGTCGCTTGTATCAACCGAGAAGAACTTGAATACCTCGCCAACACCTACCCGAGAAGAATTTTACTTCACCTCGACAAGGAAAACATCAATAATTTCCAAGCTATCTCAAAGACCTAGAAAACATCAAGTGTCTAGAACAACCCCGCCTCGATATCGTGCTCGAACGTAAACATCTTTCTTATGTGATTGTACCGGCACTTGTTGCGTATTGAGTACGCCTCTTGTGTATTCAATTCCTGCAATCAATCTTTTGAGTCTATACATTTTATTCCTTCATAGTTTTCAAATCCAAAGAAAATGAAAACCCTTTTGTTTACCAAAGTGCTCAAACAAGTTAAATCACTAGGAATCATCTTATAATCCTCTTACCTCAACCCAATACTTGAATTATCTATACATGTTTTCCAATTTAAAGTCAACTCGAAATGACATTTATTCTCAGCTCATTTCGTCAGCTAACGTTGAATTATACAGATCAACCATTGTATTCAAATACCTTTTTTGATATTAAACATTCAGTTTTCCCAAACGAGAGTAATGACAATGCATCTTTTCTTTCACCCCAAATATTCTAATCATACCACATACCACTATACAAATTAGATTACTAACAATACTAGTTATTTAAACAAAAGAGACATGTAGAAAGTGTTAGTATCTCTCATCTGCTTACCTAAAATTAAAATAGAAGTCTTCTCTATTCCTCGCACATCAACTCGGAATCACAAGACGAAAGTCCAGTGGAGCAATCATCCGGAAGAGGAAGCCACCTGAGAGCGCGAGGAGGATCTTCGAGCGGACTACCCCAACCTTTTTCCCTAGTTAGTTCCAAATCTCGGGGTCGAGATTTCTTGTTAGGGGGGGAGGTTTGTAACATTCCGTTTTTGGATGTCTGGAAGTCAAATTTCAAAACCCGAACCCCGGAAAATTTTTCTCGAATTAAATACAGCTTAAATTGAATTTTTAAAGTCAACAAAGATTTAAATGGATTAATCCATAACTCAAATTAATTATTCCTTATTTTATTTGGGTCCCTTGTGCTTCATTGATTTTTTTTCTGAATTTTTGGGGATTTTTCTGAATTTATTTAGTATTTATTTGAATTCATGGAAGGTTATTCGAAATTCTGAGTTTTTCTGCATTTAAAATGGATTTATCTTCCTATTTTCCTCCGAGTCGAATCATCGTTTCACTTTTTCCCCGCCGTCCGATATGGATCCGACGCCCACATCCGGCTCTCGACATCGCTCCTCCAATCCGGATCTTGTACAATGTCTGCCCGGCCCATGTACTCACGCCAAACCCTAACGCCTAGACTCCATCTACCGTTGATCGTTCATCCTACGGCCGCAAATAGCGCCGCCACCCTTACAGTAAAACCTAACCCTAACACAGTCGGCGCCGCCCGTAACAGTGCAGCCGCCCCGACCAACCTTGACATTCGCGCTTTTTCCCGCATCCCTAGGCTATTTAAGCCCGCGCCGCACCCCTCTCTAGGTTTACCACCTTGCGCCGCATCCATTGCCTCTACCCATTCCTCCGGAGACACAGTAGGGTGGCCGTGCGACCTCGACGGAGTTAGCCCTTGCGCCGAAGTGCTTCTCCGCCGCTTTTCTCTGCCGTCGGTGAGTCTCCGCCGCCCCTTTTGGTCTCGTCGAGTTCGTCCTCTCATCCTCTACCGGAATCGCTAACTCTTCTCATGGATCCGCTGCTCGTCGCCGATTCGTTTCGTCTTCTCAAATTTCGGTGCGTTAAGCGCCAAGCCAGCCGCCGCGGCTCCGCGAACTCTCGCCGTCGACGAGCTTCACCTACCGGATCCGCCGGCATCATCTTGGTAAGACAACCTTCGGTCATTTCTTTGCCGCTCGACGGTCGTGCGCCGCACCGCCACCGCCATGTCATGGCCACGTGCATGCCATACATGCGCCATGTCCGCACCTGCACACCACGTGGTCGCCACCACAGCGCCACCTCACTGCCAGATCCTGCATGGCGCCATGTGTGTTACATGTATGCGCCACATCACGAACATGTATGCACTAGTGCCGCGTCATCACGTCACACGTATGCCACGTCGCGCCACTTGTCACGCCATATCAGCCCTAATGTCCACATGTCTGCCACATGTAAGCCACGTTGCACCACCTTCTCACCACGCCATCGCCACGCCACCGGTTAGCCTTCTCGCGGACTCGGTGCGCCATGAGACGAGTCTATGACTCGTGGGACCCATTTGTCACCGCTTGACTTTATTCATCTTTTTCTCGATTTAACCCTGAATTTCCGAATTAACGACCAATCGAGCCCGACACATGTCACCTTTTATTTTTCCCGGATTTTCTCCCATTTAAACTTTGAAGCTCGCTTCTCCTCCGTTCGAACTCCGATTTGAACGATTCAAATTTCTAAATTCATATAAAATCAAGATCTATCTGTTGGTGTCATTTTTATGAATTTTTGAATTTTATTTATTTTTGGTTTATTTATTTTTTGCCTCGATTTGCGTGTTTTGCGAGTAGACGACGCGCCGGTTGAGCAAGAGGAACATCCAGCGGAGGTTGCGGCAGCGGTAGAGATTGAAGGCAAGTCTCCTTGACCATGTTGAACCCAAGTTTATGAAATGCTATTTTGTTTTTAAATTATTGCGTGCTATTTGAATTAGGACTTGTATTTTAATCTCATTTTAAATGCTTAGATAAATGCCAAATTGTTATAACACCATTGATATTCATGTTGACAACCATTGACACCCTAGGAAAACTAATTACCGTAGTTAATGGTAATTAATCTTGCTATGGGAACGGTAGAAAATGCTTAGCCATGCTAAATCACGTCGGTATTTTACCAATATGGAAATTCTTTCATTTTGACTCAAAAGTGATTTATGGAAATGGTGGCAATTGGTATTGCCAGTATTGTGAAATGTATGGCAATTGGTGTTGCCGGTATTAATTTGAAATTAAAAGTGAAAAATGATTTAGACCGGGGCGGAATTGGTTGAATGGCGGGTGCGGGATGCACAAAATTTTTGGAATGTGATTGCCGCCCTAGTCAATTAAGGACCGTTCATATGTGGACACCATGGGCCATGCTATACAGTACAACCACATGTCTATATGGGTACGACCTGGCTAAGTAATTTGCATGTATCGTTATTTGACTTCGCCAGAGGGCTGTGCGAGTTTGTCAGGGTGACACTTGCAAGGCGCAAGGGGGGCAGAGAGCTAAACCTTAGCGGGTGAAGCTCAGTAGCGGTATATGCATTGTAAAGGCCTTGTCATGATCTCTCGCCGCACACCAAAGGAAGTGTGTCAATAGCTTGGCAAAGGGTTGATCATGTCGTGTGGGTAAAGTGTACCACCTGCAGAGTCTTAAAACTACTTAAGTAGCCGTGTTTACGGATAAGGGCAAGCGTGGAACGCTTTCACATAGTAGATTTTCGGTTTTTGGTTTTAAATGGAAAATGATGGATTTGGTTTAAAATGAAAAAATGTGGTTGGGAATCCGTGAGCGCTAGAGCTCCCTAAGTTTTAGTTTGGCGGCTAGAGCCAACCGTAGTTGGAACTCGAAAATTGTTATACTTCAAGTTTAATTATTTATGCTATTTACATTTTTGTTAAATGTCGCTTATGAAATTATTACTTGTATTTAAATTTCAATTTCACTTTATGCAAATGAACCATATTATGCCTTCCTTTGTTTAAGCCATGCATTTAGTTACTTGCATTAAGTTTTGAGACTTGCGAGTATGTTGCATACTCACCCTCGCTTTTATTATGGGGCTGCTTATTCCATAAAGCGATGATGGGAGAAGTGGCTATCCAAGAGCTCGCGATCCACTGCACGACATTTGTGGAGAGGACTATGAAGTTGATGACGACTCATTCTTCTAGGGAGCGACTCCCTTCGGCTGCTGTGGGCATACCGATTGGCTCTTTTTGTTCTACTTTTCCGCCGCTACATTTTTTTCACTTAAGCCGTAAGGCTCCATACTTGTAATAATGTGATGATGTTGTTTACACTCTTTGCTTATTATCGTTGTTTACTTTATGATATGTCTGTGTTATCATCATCAGACGATCTGGTGCGCTTAGCCGCTCTCGACTAGCGTTGAAACATGTGGGGTTCGGATTTGTAATCCGGTCCCCACACATATATCCAGCTTCTTTGTCCACACAGGCACAACAATGATTCCAATACTTGCCCACACAGGTATAGCATTGGGTCATCTGTGGGGTACGCTAACTTGTAAAATAAACCCTTTTGGAAACAATAAAACATTTAACTCGCACAGAGTTCACCAAGACACCCATGACCGCGGGTACGGCTAATCAATTAGATTTAAACTCGCAGAGGTGTACAATCTGTACCCACAAGGAATGATCAACTCACCACGTCACCGTGGATCGCCATACAAAAGTATGCGAATGAGCGATCATACATAGTCATTAAATTCCTAGACAAGGCTTTACACCACCGGACGTTAACCTCGCCGAAAACAGAGACACTCACCCAAGCCGTGGATCCACATTTATCACACCCAACACCACGCTCTGTCCATGGCAAGGCGACACCGCTGCACCGCCAAAGATTACCCATACGAATCGCATAGAAGCCCTCACAAGCAATCCAGACGAATGCCTCCGCTAGCTCCCGCCTACCAATGAGCAAAGCCATGTCTAAACAATTTAATAAGCTAAGGCTACCCCATTCTCACCCTTGTGGTTTGTACGGATTTTCTTGGATCAAGCTACACGATGTTCGGTCCTTAGTTGTGACACGGCGACACTTCACCCTACACTACGTGCGGTTCCTTTAATGCACAACCGGCTATTGCCAATAATCGCCTCGCATCAAAGCCATAGTTTCATTTTGGGTTTTAATGAAAATACCCACAACTAATAAAGCCATTTCCAAGGTTTTCAGAAACAAATGTTGCTTTGATCATGTATATCATTGATTCTAAAGCATGGCTAAGCATGAATAATATGAACGATATAACCAGATGACATTAAGCAATGCCTAATCCGTAACCTATGGTTATCAAGGTTCACAGGTTCATAAAGCATCAAAGGAGATTCACAAGACAACAGGTATAACTACCAATCCACAAGATAGCAATTTACATAAAGTAATCGCGTGCATAAAACAATTTGATGCACAAAAGGAATATAAAATAATGGGATCAATATGGTCAAAGGATGCTTGCCTTGCTTAATCACTGCTTACGACGAAGACGAGGATGCGGCTGACGACGACGACGGAGAAGATAGAGACATCGGGTTCTACACGTCGATCAACGGAGAAATACAGCAAAACAATAAACTTCAATAAGAGCGAAAGAAATAGAAAGCAAGAACAAATAAACTCTTTACAAGAAACAAGGATTGCTCTTTTATGAATTTATTATTCTTATTTTACGAATTCAAGACGCAAAAATAGTTTAGATTAAATAGAATTAATCATTAGTTGCATAGTTCATTGATTTTACTATTCTCAATATGCTTTCTGCTACTTATTACTTATGGGTTTTGCTCTATTAAGATTCAGATTCGAAGCAAGATAAAATAAGAATATTTTCTTAGATTATCGCAGATCATATCTTAAAGATCACTTCTAAGTTATTCTTTACTAAATTCAGATTTAGATGAGCTGCCTTATGAAGTTAATGAAAAGGCTTAAATGATCGCATTATATTATGAATGATTAGTTCTTTATCTTTAATTGATTTTGCTTAGAATTAGCTTTACGCAAATTAGATCTATTGATTTAGGCTACTGATGACATTTCCATCAAACATGAGAAGGTTCTGGTGATAAAAATAACTTAACTGCAGGTTTCCTCATTGCAACTACAATTCGTTATTCATAATACGGCCTAAAGAAATGTGATTATTTAGGTTATTCAGCTATTAAGATTAATATGCAAAACATGTCGAATATGGTTATTCCTTCGTAATAAGATGATTTATACTTTGTATAACAATCCTAAGTCGATTCCATAAATTTAGGCTTTAGCTGATACATTATATTCATTGGTTAAAATGCTTAAGTGGCATTGCAAAGTTGACACTTCGGAATCGGCCAAAAGGTGAATCAAAAGGGTTAACACTTAAGGGTTTTGATCTGATGAGGTTAATAGGCAAACCTTAATGGATTATGATTCTTTTTACCGAATATGGTAGTATAAACTTTGTACAACATTACTAAACTGATTTTACTGATTTTAGTATTTGGATGAGTTATTTTATCTATCGTTGAAATAGACTAAATGATCATATTTAAAATCTTAAATCGGCCAACTTTAAATCTTAATTTCCAACTAACCTATACATGATTCTTGATTCATTTTTCAGGTATTAGCAGAGTATCATCCTAGAAATGTTATAAAGTTGGTTTGGCGCTATTTTAGCTTTAATTGCAATAGATTAACTATTTACTTATTGTTATAATTAACATTTCTTTTCATTAAGAGAATGCTAATTAAACCTTATCTTAAACATTGTTGCATACATGGATCCTTACTGTGTTTAGGGACTTATTCAAAGTGTTGTTACCATTTTATGAGTCATCATGCTATCATTTTGCTAATGGCCATAAAAAGGTTTAATGAGGATTAACAACCAATTATACTAAACTTGGTCCTAAGGTTAAATATTTTTGCATACACGATTTGTATTGTTTTCAAGAGACTAATACAAATTATTTCCTTATTTTATAAGCTTTTATGCTTTTGTTTCCATTAATGGCCATATGAAGTTTTACTAGTGATCACAAAGTAAATAGACTAAATCGAGTTGAACATTTAAATATGTTTGTATATTCAAGTTTACTAGGATTCCGGAGGCACATAAAAAGTTATTTAATGATTTTAGCATTTATATTTTTCATATGTACAACAATGCTCATAATAGTGAGTTCACATTCTTTTAAATTTAAGTAGTTGTTCTCAATATAAAAATTCAATATTTTTGTATATTTGAATTCATTCTGATATTCACATCATATAAAAATTTATATTATTATTTATTATCTTATTATTCACAGATTTGATGTAAAGATCATATTAAGGACATAAGCAAATTTAATTTAAATAATTTTTTCTGAAATTCTAAAATTCAATATTCTTGTATATTTAGAATCTTACTGACTTTATATGAATATACAAATTTATTCCATTAAATGTTGATTAGAATTGCAAAAGATATACAAGATGGAAATCTATTCGAATTGAAAAATCAAAATACGCTTTACCTAAATAGAAAACGCTTTTGGATTTAGTCTTCTTCCTCCCGATGCTCGACTACTTGGCCCCATTGTGCGAGATAGCAAACAGAGGCACGGTTAGGGCTTGGCGGCGAGGAGCTCCATGATCTCCCATGAGGGCGACGGCATCAGAGGTAGGGCTCGGCGAGCCGCACCTGTGTGGAGTTGATTCGCCAGAGACGGAGCGAAATGGCGGCAAGAACCGAGCTTGAGTGGCGCAAAAATGGCGAGCAAAGGAGAGAGCAACCAAGGGCATTAGAGGTCTAATCGATGACACCAATAGCATCATGGAACGAGGGGTTCGTTTTTGAGGTTTACCGGAGGAAGAGTCTCCGAGGAGCTCTCCACCGCTTACCGGCCATGGAGGAGAAGGGCTACGGAAGGTGGAGTTTTCGCATGGGGAACTTGATTTTTGTTGAGGGCTTTTGACCAGAGTGCTTGGGGATACTATGAGTCGAAGGAATTTGGAATTGGCGAGGTGCTTGGCTGATTTATGAGCTTGGGCCGAGCTTCAGATCTCGCAAAGAATGGCGCAATGGATTGGGGTTTTGGCGCTATCGAGAAGAGAAGAAGAGAAGTGAGGGAATGAAGCACCGCTTTGGTGATCGCCGAGGCGCAAGGAATGGCTGAGGACTAAGTAGATGGCCGGTTTGGTTGAGCTGAGTCTCGCTTGAGCTTTCCCGAATGCGATAAGGAAAAGGACGAGCAAGATGGCGCGAAATGGTCGAGACGAACGTGTCGATGATCGTGGCTGAGGATGACGCAGTGAGACGATCAATTGAAGTGGCGATTCATTGAACGAGCTCTCAGTCAAGCTGCGCTGTCTCGCTCGGGACTTCCTCTGCTCGGTCGCAAGCACAGGGAGGAGACGAAGCTGACAAGTGGGCCTGGGTCCACCGGCAGTGAAGGGAGATGACCAAAAGAGATAGTCTCGGATTTTATTGAGCTGCTAATTGGGAGTAGGAATTTGTAAAATTTTTTTACCAGGGTCATTGAATAGATTTTGATGGCTGGTAAAATTTTGACTTAAAGATAAGTTACCGAAAAATTTATAAAATTCTGACAACAGTGATGGCTCCTAATTACTTATTTCGGATTCCTATTTTTCATTGAGATCAATTGAAGTCTATTATTTTTGAAATTTTGTTTTTCCAAAGGATTTGGTCTCAGAATGCTTCTGTAAAATTTTCAGCTCAAAATATGGTTGCATTATTTTATGAAAATTCTGACATTGCAAATTCTAGATTTTCGTGGTTTCTGTTTTTAAATTTGGAAAAGTATTAAATTATATTATTAATTCATGAAATTTTAACCAAAGGTATATATTGAACTTAGGGTTTCATGATAAATATTTCAACTCCATTTGAGTTTTATAAATATTTTATAAATTCTGTCAACGCATTGCTTTGACTTAAAAGTTGTGTCTTTATTTCATTTCTTCATCATTCTATGTATAAATTTTCATTTGCTGGCTAAAATGATTTAATGGAATGATTAGGGTTCTCATGACAAATTTTCCAAATTTTTACTTTTTGTTTCATGGCCTTTTCTCCTTTACTTGATTTTACTTGCAACACAAAATCCAAGAAAATCAAATAAAATCAATAATGCCAAGAAAACTCAGAAAGAATAATATTCAAATTCAAAATATTGATTTTTATTTTATTAAAATTTTGGGATGTTACAGATCTACCCCTTACAGAATCTCGACCCGAGATTTGGCAGGTCTAAAGGGAAAGTATCTCTAAAAGAAGTCAGGAAACTTCTCGAGTCGGTCTTCACGTTCCCAAGTTGCTTTTTCTTCAGAATGATTGCTTCGCTGAATCTTGATCGTCTTGTGGGGTTTATAACGAGTGTGACGTTCGGTTTCTTTTAAGACTCTAGTCGGTTGCTTCCGATAAATTAACTCAGATTGTAGATCGATTTCATCTAGCTAGGTGAGCTTAGAAGGTAGACAAAGACATTTCCTTAATTGCGGTACATGGGAGACATTATGGACACTGGATAGCTGAGATGGCAACTCTAATTTTTGTTCCTTTTCTCCTATCTTCTTAACGATACGATATGGCCTAATATATCGTGGTGCCAGGTTACCTCGGATTTGGAAAAGGTGAATCCCACGAACCTCGCAAATCATAAGGACGAGATAGATTTGGGAATTCTTTCTCGGAGGTGACTTTGTCGTTCTGTTGATACTTCATCTTCATTGCAATTGCTTCACTGGATCTTCGTCTTGCGATTCTAAGTTAATGTGCGAGAAATAGAGAAGAATCCTATTTGAGGTTCAGGTAAGTAGACGAGAGATACTAATACTTTCTACATACCTCTTTTAATTGAATAACTAGGATTGTCGATAAAGGTAGCTTAACCCATAAGGTGGCATGTGGTATGTTTACAATTTTTTTTTGTTTTTTTTTTTGATGTGAGAGATAGGTTGCATTGTCATTAGATTCATCTGAGAAGAATCGAACATTAATTCCAACTGGGATATTTGAATACAATGATTGACTTATATAGTTCGACATTAGCTGATGAAATGAGCCGAGAGTAAATGTCATTTCGGGTTGGCTTTGAATTGAAAACATGGTAAAGATAACTCAAGCATTGGGTTGAGATAAGGGAATTATAAAGTGATCTTGATGATTTGATTTGTTTGATTATTTTCGCAGATAGAGAGTTTTGGTTTTCTTTGGATTTGGCAACTATGAAGGAATGAGATATACAAAATCACAAGATTGGTTGCAGGAATTGAATACATAAGGAACGTACTCAATATCACAATAAGTGTCGAGTACCTTCATATGAGAAAGATGTTTTACGTTCCGAGCCTATCATCAATGCAAGGATTGTTTTAAGTACTTAATGTTTTCTAAGTTTGTGAGACAGCCTAAAAGTTACTAATGTCTTTCTTGACAAGGTGATGTAGAACTCTTCTCGGGCAGATGTTGATGAAGTGTCCAAATTCTTCTCGATTGATACAAGTGACATTATCCGTTTTATTCGAAACAACAAAAAGGGTGTTTGCCAATATTATAGGACAGGTAATTAGGAAGTGACTAGGATCAAAGAGTAGATCATGGAACTAAACTTGAATCTTGGCAGAGTTCGATTACATAAGTATTGTACCTAGTGCTACATATGGCAGATCATAAGCTTCTTTTCGCGAATTAGCGTTGTAGGTAAATGCCATAAATGACTGGATTGACATTTTAGGTTGGATTAATATACATCTAAGGAATTGTTTGTTCGCAGATCCTGGGACATGTGGGTTATGGGCCCACCACGCTTCCGCTGCGCGACTCTGATTTAGGTAATTGTTTTGAATGACTTGGATTAATCATTTTGTGTCAGATTGAATGCAGGTCTAAGAGCTGATTGATTTTCTTTTCCTTGGGCAAGTATAGGTGCAACGTCCATGTTTACCACAGTAGGAACAAATGAAATGGGCTTTTCGGTTTTGCATAACAGATAACTGTCCATTGGTGTTGTTGGATGGTGATTGAGATGGAGAATGAAGTTAAGCAGAATTCTTTTAGGGACAAGTATCTTTGTTCACGCCTCTTCTTTAACTGATTCTTCGAGCAATCCGCTTCAAATCTTATTTCTTCTACTCTTGGAGTTATAATACGGCTGATGAAATTTCTAGTATGGTTATGGTTGTAGAGTATATTTGTTCAACTTGCAGACGTCGTTTAGCAACTTGGTTCCTTTTTGTGACAGCTGAATTATTCCCGCTTTTCTCATGGTATCTTGTTAGATACAAGGGTATGCTTAATATTATTTTGTGAACTTCAATTCGTTGCTTTCTAGAACATCCTTTAGCCTAATAATTTTCTTTATCGGATCAGGAACATGGCGTTGGCAATTGATATTTACTGCGTTCTTAGTGAAGGTAGTTAGAACCAGGTGTTGTTTCTTTAATTCCTTAAGTGATATTTTCTATGCGGCATAACAGAGTTTGAAAGGAATCACCACTGAAGATGACAAGTGTTTTCAAAGGAAAACAGACTAGGACAAAGAACTAGTTTCAAGTTCACTCGACACTAGTCCACTTCACATGTAGATTCGTGAAGGAGGATTTTTGCAAGGATGCAAAACAAGGAAAGCACCAAAATGTTTGTGATAGCAGGGATGTCTACCAGATTTGCTGAATTGCATGAGGAAGGGATTGGTACAAATAGCCGAAAGGCATTTACGTACAATCAACCTAGGGTTGCATGCGAAGCAGAAAAGGAAAATACAAATCCTAGGCTCTGACTAAAGAAAGACCAGATCCTATATATGGCAAGAATCATGGCTAATCGCCATTGTCTAATAGTTTGAGATCAAGGCAAAGGCGATAGTTGGCTGAGTGAGATTTTCGCCAACTCAGAGGAGTTTGTGTGCGTTTTATTTTCACCTGGGTTTCACATATGTGACGGTTGGTTGGGATGGTACGGTGACTAATGAATCAAGGGGGCATTGAACTGGGCATTGATATTTACAAGAGACACGGATGGTGGCATCAGTGTACAAATGGGTGACGATTTTCGGCGGAATAATTTCCTTCACAGCTAAAGCAATTGATTGCACTTTCATCAATAACATGGCCTATTTCTCCATAGCGAGTGCAAGCATAATCTTCGGATCGATTGGGCTATCAACATTTCAAAGAACAAGGTGTAGGTATCAAATAAGATATAGAAGTAGCTTTTAGTCTAAACCATTTCCTTTTCTGACAAAAGCTGCACTAATATTAGAAATATTTCGTAAGTAGTTTTAGAATAGTAAGGTGTGCATTCGGTGATTTGTGCAATTGTGGTGAGCATTTACACCATGGTTACAGATTCTAACATTTTTTTTTGAACCTTGAGAAAGTGGAGAGTTATGACGATTGCTACACTAAAAAGGAAGCGCTTTAGCTAATTACAAAGGATTTAGTTGAACTTGGGTAGGATTATCATTTCTTGATGGTTGAGTGTCTTGCGTAGTTTCATGAAATAGATGAGAAGTGTTAGCAGTTTACACCGAGAATCATTAACAAGAACGAGCTAATTTAAAGGAAGACACAGAGTATGTTAAAATTACTTGAGATGAATGAAAGGATGCATTTTAATCAAGATTATTTGGGGAGAGTTGAAAGTTGATTATGAAGGCTAAAAATTTTATTACTCATCACTTTTAGTAGGTGTATTAGTGAATTGTGTCGCAGGCATTCTGCAACAATATTTATTAGAGTAAAGCTATTTAGATGAGGTTCCGTTAGGTTACAAGGCAACATTTCGTTCTTTAAAATCTTTTTAATTAAAATTTTCTTATTAAGCAGAGTTAACGATCGTAAATTTCAACCTAGTGGTTTAACATTCACGAGAGCAACCCGAAGCAATACTTAAAAGTTTACAACCAAAATTTCAACAATACGTAAATACTATATATAAATTTAACTTAATATGTAGGAAGGGTATCTATGGTTTTTCCTTCTACTGGCCATATGTATTTATGTATAAAAGGTGTACCATATAGCTAGGATAACATGTAGCTCGTATACTACTATGTTCCAAAATAGACTATTCAAGGATTTAGTTTCTTTTAATCTTTGCACCACTTGTCGTGTTAGTCTTCCAAGGCTTCTCCGGGTTAGGGAGGTCGTGATGCTTGTCACCTCTATCTTCTTGAACTTGTTGATGTAGACGCTATGACGTTATTGACTTGTTGCCGTAATTATTTTCAACATGTTTGTTGGTAATTTTCATTTCAGAAAGACAAGGAAAGAAATGCTTCTAAAAAGAACAACTTAGGAGTAGAGAAAGAAAATTCTACACAGGGAAGATGAGTAGGTAGATGAGGAGATTAAATTCTATAGACAGGAAAGAGTATATGATAAGAAGATTAATTTCTATAGATGGGAAAATAGTATATGTGTAATCGATGCTACTGAGTAACATTAATTATACACATGCTCTTTTTATATTTCTTTTTAGAAAAACAGAGTTCCTCATTTCCTTTCCAGTTTTTGTTTTAATATTCACTCAAAGGTTTCTATTTAGAAGAATAGAATTTTTTTTTCCGGTTCTATCTCTGTCTCATAGCACATAATTTCGGCAAAGCAATGGGGTGAGTTGTGAGGCATGTTTAAAGATTATTATGGGAAAAGATTAGGTTTTTAACTAGCCTACAGCAGCTTAAGTTAGTTTGGTGTTTACTAACATGGTAAGATCTTAGCTTGGTTTATATACGAATAGTGTGATCTCAAGCAAAGCTAAGAGTAGTAATAAAGACTATACTACTGATCTTGATGAGATTAAATTTTAAGAAAGGTTAATAACCGTGGTTACATAGGTGAGAAATTGTACAGAGAGGAGATAAGTTCATAATAAGTTTTATGGAGAGAAGATACAGATTATGTTATGATTTTTTTTTCATTTATCCTATGGTTTGAGATTTCCATATTCATACATAAGGACAATTGAGTATGAAACTTTAACCCAGGGGTTAAGTTCACACAGAAATCAGTCCCGACATTCAGAAATAAAACCAACTTCAAGTAGCGAGACATAACGACAACATATGTAGCTATATATAACTAGAGCAGAGTTATATGCTACGCGTAAGGGTTCTTATCTTAAGTTTGATTCCTAACGTATTCTAATCTTCTGCCTTTTCACTGTTGGGTGATGCTAACTCTTTATGAAGTAGGATCCTCAAGTTGCACTTCTGTTTTGTCGAAGGGGCAAAGCGTTGTCTGACTTCCTTGAGATGTTGGCGCATACGTTGCAGACCTCATTGGCCGGCATGAAGCATAGTAGCGCCAAGCCTCGTACATCTTCAGTAGCAATAGCGAAGATAACCACTAGCAACAATTTCTTTTTCAGGAAAGAGGTATTTGTTTGCAAAACAAATGGAAGACAGGGCAAGAGTAGAATCTTAAGAATGAGGAAAGAATAGCAAAGCCTACATTTTGCAAATATAATAGCTTTTGGAAGTAAGATTTTGAATTCTCATATTCCAATGCTAACGACCATTCTATCTAAGGTTTATCCTACGGTCAAGATAGCTCGATACTAAAGTTATGAGACCCGCTCGATTTAACAGAACCTCCATGTGATTACTGTGCTATTCCCTGGATCAGTAGCTAGCACTCACATGTTTACAACAATTGGAAATCACAACCATACATTAATTAATTAAGCGGAAACGATTATACAAATAAATATTACAACTCGTGAGAAATATAGCAAAAAAAAAGCAATTGCCTTGTAGTGTACCCATTCAATCCCGCAGTCAACTGACTAGGCATAAACTTCAGATAGAACACGACGAAGAAAATCCCGCAACCTGCGATGAACAACTCCGAAAAGAGACTCGAAGCCGCTCTAACTCAACTACCTACAATATAATTAGGCAAGGGTGAGTACTTTACGTACTCAAAGAAGACTTGAGCAAACCTATAATACATGCGAAGCCATTTCAAAGGAAAGGCTACTACGCTTAATTTGCATAAAGCGAATTTCATTTGTAAATCAAGTTATTTGCAAACAGAATTTAAAAGAGCAAGTTTAATTGATAGCAAATAAGTAAAGCATAAATAACACTCACCGCCCTCCATGACGTGAGCGATTTAATCAAACCTTGCCATCGCATGGCATATATCCATTCTTTGTCCACACAGGCACAATAATGATTCCAATACTTGCCCACACAGGTATAGCATTGGGTCATCTGTGGGGTAAGCTAACTTGTAAAATAAACCCTTTGGAAACAATAAAACATTTAACTCACGCAGAATTCACCAAGACACCCATGACCGCGGGTACGGCTAATCAATTAGATTTAAACTCTGCAGAGGTGTACAACTGTACCCACAAGGAATGATCAACTCACCACGTCAGCCGTGGATCGCCATACAAAAGTATGCGAATGAGCGATCATACATAGTCATTAAATTCCTAGACAAGGCTTTACACCAGCCCGGGACGTTAACCCTTGCCCTGAAAACAGAGACACTCACCCAAGCCGTGGATCCACATTTATCACACCCAACACCACGTCTCTGTCCATGGCAAGGCGTACACCGTTGCACCGGCCAGGCGATTACCCATACGAACTGCATAGAAGCCCCTCACAAGCAATCCAGACGAATGCTCCGCTAGCTCCCGCCTACCAATGAGCAAAGCCATGTCTAAACAATTTAATAAGCTAAGGCTACCCCATTCTCACCCTTGTGGTTTGTACGGATTTTCTTGGATCAAGCTACACGATGTTCGGTCCTTAGTTGTGACACGGGCGACACTTCACCCTACACTACGTGCGGTTCCTTTAATGCACAACTGGCTATTGCCAATAATCGCCCGCATCAAAGCCATAGTTTCATTTTGGGTTTTTAATGAAAATACCCACAACTAACAGTGCCATTTCCAAGGTTTTCAGGAAACAAATGTTGCTTTGATCATGTATATCATTGATTCTAAAGCATGGCTAAGCATGAATAATATGAACGCATATAACCAGGATGACATTAAGCAATGCCTAATCCGTAACCTATGGTTATCAAGGTTCACAGGTTCATAAAGCATCAAAGGAGATTCACAAGACAACAGGTATAACTACCAATCCACAAGATAGCAATTTACATAAAGTAATCGCGTGCATAAAACAATTTGATGCACAAAAGGAATATAAAATAATGGGATCAATATGGTCAAAGGATGCTTGCCTTGCTTAATCACGCTACTTACTTAAGACGAGGATGCGGCCGATTTACTTACGACGGAGAAGATAGAGACATCGGGTTCTACACGCCGATCAACTGAGAAATACAAAAAAACAATAAACTTCAATAAGAGCGAAAAGAAATAGAAAGCAAGAACAAATAAACTCTTTACAAGAAACAAGGATTGCTCTTTTATGAATTTATTATTCTTATTTTACTTAATTCAAGACGCAAAAATAGTTTAGATTAAATAGAATTAATCATTAGTTGCATAGTTCATTGATTTTACTATTCTCAATATGCTTTCTGCTACTTATTACTTATGGGTTTTGCTCTATTAAGATTCAGATTCAAGCAAGATAAAATAAGAATATTTTCTTAGATTATCGCAGATCATATCTTAAAGATCACTTCTAAGTTATTCTTTACTAAATTCAGATTTAGATGAGCTGCCTTATGAAGTTAATGAAAAGGCTTAAATGATCGCATTATATTATGAATGATTAGTTCTTTATCTTTAATTGATTTTGCTTAGAATTAGCTTTACGCAAATTAGATCTATTGATTTAGGCTATCGATGACATTTCCATCAAACATGAGAAGGTTCGGTGATAAAAATAACTTAATCGCAGGTTTCTCATTGCAACTACAATTCGTTATTCATAATACGGCCTAAAGAAATGTGATTATTTAGGTTATTCAGCTATTAAGATTAATATGCAAAACATGTCGAAATATGGTTATTCCTTCGTAATAAGATGATTTATACTTTGTATAACAATCCTAAGTCGATTCCATAAATTTAGGCTTTAGCGATACATTATATTCATTGGTTAAAATGCTTATGGCATTGCAAAGTTGACACTTCTGAATCGGCCAAAAGGTGAATCAAAAGGGTTAACACTTAAGGGTTTTGATCTCGATGAGGTTAATAGGCAAACCTTAATGGATTATGATTCTTTTACCGAATATGGTAGTATAAACTTTGTACAACATTACTAAACTGATTTTACTGATTTTAGTATTTGGATGAGTTATTTTATCTATCGTTGAAATAGACTAAATGATCATATTTAAAATCTTAAATCGCCAACTTTAAATCTTAATTTCCAACTAACCTATACATGATTCTTGATTCATTTTTCAGTATTAGCAGAGTATCATCCTAGAAATGTTATAAAGTTGGTTTGGCGCTATTTTAGCTTTAATTGCAATAGATTAACTATTTACTTATTGTTATAATTAACATTTCTTTTCATTAAGAGAATGCTAATTAAACCTTATCTTAAACATTGTTGCATACATGGATCCTTACTGTGTTTAGGGACTTATTCAAAGTGTTGTTACCATTTTATGAGTCATCATGCTATCATTTTGCTAATGGCCATAAAAAGGTTTAATGAGGATTAACAACCAATTATACTAAACTTGGTCCTAAGGTTAAATATTTTTGCATACACGGATTTGTATTGTTTTCAAGAGACTAATACAAATTATTTCCTTATTTTATAAGCTTTTATGCTTTTGTTTCCATTAATGGCCATATGAAGTTTTACTAGTGATCACAAAGTAAATAGACTAAATCGAGTTGAACATTTAAATATGTTTGTATATTCAAGTTTACTAGGATTCCTGAGGCACATAAAAGTTATTTAATGATTTTAGCATTTATATTTTTCATATGTACAACAATGCTCATAATAGTGAGTTCACATTCTTTTAAATTTAAGTAGTTGTTCTCAATATAAAAATTCAATATTTTGTATATTTGAATTCATTCTGATATTCACATCATATAAAAATTTATATTATTATTTATTATCTTATTATTCACAGATTTGATGTAAAGATCATATTAAGGACATAAGCAAATTTAATTTAAATAATTCTTTCTGAAATTCTAAAATTCAATATTCTTGTATATTTAGAATCTTACTGACTTTATATGAATATACAAATTTATTCCATTAAATGTTGATTAGAATTGCAAAAGATATACAAGATGGAAATCTATTCGAATTGAAAAATCAAAATACGCTTTACCTAAATAGAAAACGCTTTTGGATCTAGTCTTCTTCCTCCCGATGCTCGACTACTTGGCCCCATTGTGCGAGATAGCAAACAGAGGCACGGTTAGGGCTTGGCGGCGAGGAGCTCGGCGGATCTCCCATGAGGGCGACGGCACAGGAGGTAGGGCTCGGCGAGCCGCACCTGTGTGGAGTTGATTCGCCAGAGACGGAGCGAGGTGGCGCAAGAACCGAGCTTGAGTGGCAAAAAAAATGGCGAGCAAAGGAGAGAGCAACCAAGGGCATTAGAGGTCTAATCGATGACACCAATAGCATCATGGAACGAGGGGTTCGGTTTTGAGGTTTACTCGGAGGAAGAGTCTCCGAGGAGCTCTCCACTCGCTCGGCTGACGGCCATGGAGGAGAAGGGGCTACGGTAGCGGGGAGTTTTCGCATGGGGAACTTGATTTTTGTTGAGGGCTTTTGACCAGTAGTGCTTGGGGATACTATGAGTCGAAGGAATTTGGAATTGGTGAGGTGCTTGCTGATTTGCGAGCTTGGGCCGAGCTTCAGATCTCGCAGCAATGGCGGCAATGGATTGGGGTTTTGGCGCTTGGCTGAGAAGAGAAGAAGAGGAAGTGAGGGGAATGAAGCACTGCCTTTGGTGATCGCTGAGGCGCAAGGAATGGCTGAGGGACTAAGTAGATGGCCCGGTTTGGTTGAGCTGAGTCTCGGTTGAGCTTTCCCCGAATGCGACAAGGAAAAGGACGAGCAGTATGGCGCGAAATGGCTGAGGACGAACGTGTCGATGATCGTGGCCGAGGATGACGCAGGAGACGATCAATTGAAGTGGCGATTCATTGAACGAGCTCGGTCAAGCTGCGCTTATCTCGCCGGGACTTCCTCCGCTTCGGCCGCAAGCACAGGAGGAGACGGTTTACAAGTGGGCCCGGGTCCACCGGCAAAGTGAAGGAGATGACCAAAAGAGATAGTCTCCGATTTTATTGAGCTGCTAATTGGGAGTAGGAATTTGTAAAATTTTTTACCAGGTCATTGAATAGATTTTGATGGCTGGTAAAATTTTGAGGTAAAGATAAGTTACCGAAAAATTTATAAACTTCTGACAACAGTGATGGCTCCTAATTACTTATTTCGGATTCCTATTTTTCATTGAGATCAATTGAAGTCTATTATTTTTGAAATTTTGTTTTTCCAAAGGATTTGGTCTCAGAATGCTTCTGTAAAATTTTCAGCTCAAAATATGGTTGCATTATTTTATGAAAATTCTGACATTGCAAATTCTAGATTTTCAGGGTTTCTGTTTTTAAATTTGGAAAAGTATTAAATTATATTATTAATTCATGACATTTTAACCAAAGGTATATATTGAACTTAGGGTTTCATGATAAATATTTCAGCTCCATTTGAGTTTTATAAATATTTTATAAATTCTGTCAACGCATTGCTTTGACTTAAAAGTTGTGTCTTTATTTCATTTCTTCATCATTCTATGTATAAATTTTCATTTGCTGGCTAAAATGATTTAATGGAATGATTAGGGTTCTCATGACAAATTTTCCAAATTTTTACTTTTTGTTTCATGGCCTTTTCTCCTTTACTTGATTTTACTTGCAACACAAAATCCAAGAAAGTCAAATAAAAATCAATAATGCCAAGAAAACTCAGAAAGAATAATATTCAAATTCAAAATATTGATTTTTATTTTATTAAAATTTTGGGATGTTACAATGCATGATCGTTATTTTATATGATTAATTCAATAAAGCTTAAATTCTTATAAATTCCAAAAATTCCAAATAAATTTCAGATATTCCTAAAATAATTTGAAATAACATAAATACAGTTAAAGCAAATTTCGGGATGTTACAGTTTTCTTGCACGGTTTTCAAAGCATACTACCTAGACCCACTAACCTATCAACTAGACCGCGATCCGACGGTCTTCTTTGATCTACGCGGCATCTAGCTAGCATCATCTCCTTTCCTTGTCTTCTTGCCTTGCACAAACTCTGTCTCCTATCATCTTCCGGTGATCCCCGATCATTTGGACCTCCGACGCACCTCGCCTAGTTCCGATCATCCACCTCACCATGATCGAGCACCGTTGTCCTGCAACCATCAAAGACAAGGAAAACCCATTCACATAGTAATGTCCAAAAGATATGTGGTAATTATCATAAAATCTGGTGGCATCAGATTGCTTGAGACCCGAAAAACACACCCTCTCACACCGCACTAAGGTCCGGTGCTACCGCCCGGTCGGTAGCACAGGAAAAGGCAATCAAATCTCAAATTACTTCAAATTGGAAATCCAATTCACATCAAACTCAATTTCAATGCAAACCAAGCTCAAATCCAATCAATTACTCATCACAAATATGGATAGACCTTCATATTGGTCTTTCAGTAGGAACTATTGTCTGGGTGAAACCAATTCACTACCCTTACAATAGTGACACAGCTCTGATTCAAAACCTGATGAAATCACAATGTGAAGAAACATGATACTGAATCAGAACTCTGATTCCCCAAGCTGATCAAAAGCACTCCCACATGGCCACATCAAACTTTTCACATGATTCAAGGAGACAGGCTACATCGCTATGAAGCGGAAACCATTGACAAATAATGGAAGAATGCTCAATCTTATCAGTCCCAGCTAAAACAAGATTAATCAATAAGCAAATCATTCAGAAAATATCACTAATTGACATAATAGCATCTATCTTAGCTCATTACTGGCAAAAAAGGTAACCGCAATCTTCTCGATCAGATTGACTCAGCCCTATACAATTATACAATAGAAACAAATCTCCTACTGCCATTTGCCCATTTACATAGCAATCAGAAAAGCAATATCTTGCATGAAGAAAGGTATCTCTATAAGTCCCTCTCTGGTTGAGCATATCAAAAGATTGTATACATAAATTTTGAAGCATACAGCTCTAAAAGTGAACCAAACAAAATAGCTCAACAACAAAATTGATATACCTCTAAATCCTGTAAGGACTCACAAAGTGTTACTGAGCAAACAAAAAATATATATAGGGGTAAAGCAAAGTCTGTGTGCCATTTTTTAACCAAAGCATTTTTGGTGGCACAACGTCTTACACCTATAGGGGCTAGATCATCAAGGACATCCATGATCACCGAAACTACTGCATTCAAGGAACTTTTGACCAAGTATATGCATCAGAGCTGTTAGAAATGTGGCCCATGTGGCCCATTTATCTCTAATGCCAAAGCTACAAAGATTAGTACCATATTACTAGTTGAGAGAGGAGAATGTCAATTTAAAAGGAAGAGCTCCCACCATGCCTTGTAATGAGGCAGCAGCTAAAACACAAGAGGGAAGAGATTTCTATTGAATATCTCATTGCTGCCCTCAACGTGGAAGAAAAAGCCAGAGCCAAAGATGCACCAAAAACTTCTTCTCAGGAACCAAACAATGCAAATGTGATTGAGAAGAAGAGTGGCAACAACAACAAAGGCTTGAAACCAAACAAAAATACTAGCTTCAAGAAGAAAAAGTTTGAGAAGAAAGATATGAAGAACATTACCTATTATGTGTGCGGAAAAGATGGTCACATGGCTAAAGACCATCGTTTCCGCAAGAATAGGCCAAATGAGCAAGGCAAGAAAATTGCCAACGTGACCATAAGTGAGGGAACTACTTCAGGAGGGTATGGTAATTCTCTTGTTGTTTTTTCAGCATGTCAATAGATTGATTGGTGGGTTGATACGGGTGCAAATGTTCACGTATGTTCGACATATCTCTATTTTCTTCTTACCAGCAGCAGGGCTTCCTCCGTCCCTAATGGGGAACGGGTCGCATGCTTTTGTACGTGGTGTTGGTGACGTAGAACCAAGCTCACTTCAGAAAGATTGTCCGCTTGAGAAACGTGCAAGATGTGCCAACAATAAATAAGAACCTTGTCGGTGGTTCCCTATTATGTCGAGATGGTTATAAGCTAGTATTTGAGTCTAATAAAGTTGTAATGTCCAAGTTTGGAAACTTTGTTGAAAAGGTTATAAGAGCGGAGGCCTGTTCCGCTTAAGTGTACTAGAGTCTTGTTTAAATTTAAATGTTGTTACTCAAGTTAATAATTGTGAATCCAATGTTTGGCATTCTCGCTTATGTCATATTGGTTATGATACCGCTGTTCTAATGTCCAGATTTGAAATAATTCCAAAATGTGATATTGTCAAAGGATCAAAGTGCCAATCTTATGCAAGCAAAACAACCTCTAAACCCTTTAAGGGTTAGAGGAAGAAAGGAATTTGGCACCATTAGATCTTGTCCATTCTAACCTGTGTGAGATGAATGGATTGTTGACAAAAGGAGGCAAAAGATATTTTCTAACTTTTATAGACGATACAACACGTTATTGTTATGTGTATTTGCTGAAAACAAAGGATGAAGTTTTAAACTACTTCAAAATTTATAAGGTCGAGGTTGAGAACCAACTAGAGAAGAAAATTAAAAGGCTAAGATCTGACCGTGGAGGAGAGTATATCTCTCAGGAATTCTCCCAATATTGTGCTGAGTATGGTATAATCCATGAAGTGACACCACCATACTCACCTCAATATAATGGGGTGGCTGAGAGGAAAAATCGGACACTAACAGACTTGGTGAATGCCATGTTAGAGAGTGCTGGTATACCTAAGTCATGGTGGGGGGAAGCTATCTTAATAAAGAACCTTTGTCCTCAACAGAGTAATTACTAAAAGAAGTGAGATTACTCCGTATGAGGATGGAAGGCGAGAAACCAAATGTCAATTTTTTGCGAACATGGGGTGTTTGGCAAAAGTCAATATACCATTACAGAAAAAGAGAAAGCTTGGACCTAAAACAGTTGATTGCATTTTTCTGGGTTATGCACATAACAGTACGGCCTATAGATTTTTAGTAGTAAAATTAGATTCCCTTGAGATTATTGCTAACACAATAATGGAATCTAGAGATGCTTCTTTCTATGAGAATATTTATCCTATGAGAGCACCAGGATTTAATGAAAATTCTAAAACTTCTGATCTTCCATCTATTTCTGAATTACCAAATATTGTTGAACCAGCTTGTGATATCCCTGAGGGGGATAACAATATTGTCACAAATGAGGCTCCTCGCAGGAGCAAAAGACAAAGGGTTGAGAAAACCTTTGGTGATGACTTTATTGTATACCTTGTGGATGATGTTGTAAGTTCAACCTTCATTAGTTATGGTTTTGGTGTTAATGACAAATCTAATATTGTGATTATCCATTAATGTGATTTTGTTATTAATGACAAATCTTATATCGAGACTAACTTGTTTATTTAGAATATCTTTGATTAGTCTCATCACATTGAAAAATGGAAAACCCAAGGTATGTATGCGTATTCATCTTAACATTAGTTGCATACTTTGGAGTCAAGTTAAAGTATGAATGTCCCCATTACATTAACCACAAAATGTGCATCATGTTTCCCAATCCATATATTACATGGATGCACACACTTAGGGGGAGTTTGTAGTCTAACTTGAAAGTCTCTTTGTATTGATCTAATTCTTATTGACACATATAAGGATCAAGACAAAGAAACTAAATCCTTGAGTATATATTTGAAATGCCTAGTTATAAGTATACTCATGGTAATATAGGATATACTCCAATACGATCAAATTGAATATGTGCATATTATGTCCAAGTCAATTATATCTATGCACATATACATGTGGGGTGTATTCTATAATTGATGATTTAGAGTAATGATCATTTCCATATAATTTACATATAATGGATCATTACTTTTCATCAACATGAGTATATGAAAACTTGTGTAGTTAATATATACTCATATCAATTTAAATGATAATTTAAATTGAGTTCATTTGTCTTATTAATCATTAAAGAATATTTCATCATGTGTTGATGGTGTTCCGTGATTAAGTAAGGACAATGAATAGTTCTTAAGTATAATAAAGCATGTGTTGCATTATTGTACTTAAGACACATATAAATCATTCAAATTGATTTAGGTTGAGCTCAATTGATCTAGAGGCATCCATTATGTGTTAATGGAGTGCAAGAGATAATTGAGACAACCATGCATCTTGGACTAACAAGTTTTATGAGTTGTGATTGAGTTAGGTCCAAAGATAAATGAGATGATTGAGAACAGGATAAGGACGGCATCATGAGGTGATGGGCGTCAAGAGTGGATCCCGAAGATAAAGAGGAGTCGAGTGATGATCCCGAGGGAGTATCAAAGCGATGATCATAAAGACCCCAAAGGGGATTGCTTGCGCGCGGCAGCGAAGGTAAAACTAGATAGGCTAAGGACTTTTGTAGTCTTTGAGTCTAAGGTTTTTATCGCCGTGCTATTAAGAGGGGTTGCTTCCTAGCTTGAGCTTCATCATGTGTTAATGATCTCAATCCGCGTTCACTCGAGCTCAAACCAAATCCAAATGGTTGTCTTGTGGTTGATTTGGTTTTTGCATAAGAGTTAACCATTTGGCATGTGTTGCGAATGGGTTAAGCTTATGTTTGGTTGTGTTTGGTTTATGCTCTGATTTGCATGTGTTGCAAAGAGGAAGAGCATATGCATTTGGTTTTCGCATAATGCTTTGATTTGCATGTGTTGCAAATAGGATAAGCTATATGTGTTGGCTTTTGCGTGAAGTTCACTTTTGCATGTGTTGCAAATGTTGAAACTTCATGTTTTGGTTTTGTTTCAAAACAAATCTTTCTAAAATCGTGGTTGCTTGGAGCTAAGTTTTGCATGTGTTGCAAAAGGAGAGAGCTTAAGCATGATTTGGTATTTGTGGTTGTGTATGTGCTAGAGGCTCGCATGTGTTGTGAGTAGAGAGCACATATGCTTGATTTGGTGTTTAAGTGTTTGTATGTGCTAGAGGCTTGCATGTGTTGCAAGTAGAGAGCTCATACATGTGATTTGGCTTTAGTGTGTCAGTTTGATTTGGTGTTGCATGGAACTAGAGAATTGCATGTGTTGCAATTAGAGAGTTCATGCACCTTAAGTTGGTATTGCTTGGAGCTAGACTTTTGCATGTGTTGCAAAGAGTAATGCTCAAGCGTGAAATATGTTTATTAAGTTATTTGCAAGTTCGTTGTGCGAATAAACTGAGGTTTATGAGTCCGGAATCCCGAGAGCATGTGAGTAGGGCTTTCAACGGGTGTTGGCAAGTTGACTGGGTCTCGTGTTGACCTTCACATGGCTAGGGGGATTAATCTCATAAACTCGAGTTTGATTTGCTTAATACGTTTTGCAAATAGATCTTGAGTTGGTTGCAAAATGTGTTTTTGCAATTTGGTTGAAATTCTTTGAGCATGAGCTAAATGGGTGCAAATGTGTTTTGCACATGTCCATGATCATGTGTTGATCATCTTTGTGGCTCAAAGAATAAGTTTGGTTTTTGGAGAAATGGATTTGGAGTTCGAAATCAGGTTTTCTCTGTGAGGCCGGCACTATCATTGGTATATGCGTAGTATCAAGAATGCGGTACTACCGCAGTTTGCGTCGGTAGCTTTTTTCCGTGGTTGTGTTTTTGTTGGCTGGTGACGTCGGCACTACCGTCGTGTGGTGGCGGTAGTACCACAAAGTCGGTACTACCGGCCCTCAGAGGGCGGTAGTACCGGAGATTCTACCGTTAGCCGACCGTTGGGGCTACGGGCGGTACTACCGGCCCTTAGAGGGCGGTAGTACCGCATTTCTTGCTTTTTGCCCGTTTTGAGCCCCCAACGGCTAGTTTTCTTGGTGGGGCTATAAATATTCCCCTTTGGGGGCTTGGGCAGTCGGTTGGCTGTGTGTGGGAGTTATTGGCATATGTTGCTCTTCTCCCTTTGCTTCTTGAGCTTAAGAGTGAGCCCTAATTGCATGTGTTGCAATTAGAAAGTGGTTGAGTGGCCTCTTGTGCATGTGTTGCACTTGAGGGGGGTCCTTGTGCATGTGTTGCACTTGGTGATCACCGGGAGCGCATTCGTTGTGCTCGGTGAAGTTCAAGCGAAGGAGCGGCTTGTTACTCTTGGAGGTTGCCGACTCCTAGACGGCGTAGGCGTCGTGCGTGGGAGCTCTCAAGGTGTGAGAAGCCCGGCGAAGTTTGTGAAGGTTCGGGTTGAGCCTACGCGAAAGTGTGAAAGACCACGACTAGTGGAAAGAGGCGGGTGCTCGAGTGGGAGCCGGTCCAAGTGGTTGGGCTTGCCTCAACGTGGACTAGGGGAGACCGGCAAGTCTCCGAACACCACGGAAAAATATCGGTTGTCTCTTTTACCTTCAAGCATTTACTTTATTGTATATTTATCAATTGCTTGATTGAAATTAGAATTGCTTAGTATTAATTGTTTGCTCAATTTAGCAATTCTAGTATAGAGACATAATTTAGTTAGTGCACTAGTGAGCCTAGTTGATTTAGGCCTTAATTGTCAAAACCGAGTTTATCGCTTCCGCATTATCTTTAATTAGGTTTTGACATAGGGGTTGATTAGAGCGAATTGTTTAGTGAGCGATCGAATTTCGTAAAACGCCTATTCACCCCCCTCTAGGCGCATCCTCGACCCTACAGATGTGCCAAAAACTCTTTCAGAGGCTTATGCATCACCTGATGCAGAGTATTGGAAAGAGGCTGTTCATAGCGAGATGGATTCCATCATGGCTAATGGAACATGGGAGATCTCTGAACTTCCTATTGGGTGTAAACCAGTTGGATGTAAGTGGATCTTTAAAAAGAAAATGAGGCCTGATGGTACTGTTGACAAGTACAAGGCAAGGCTTGTAGCCAAGGGTTATACCCAGAAAGAAGGAGAGGATTATTTTGATACTTATTTTCCTGTTGCCAGATTAACCACCATTAGAGTGCTCATTGCATTAGCAGCTTCCTATGGTCTACACGTCCATCAAATGGATGTAAAGACAGCTTTCCTTAATGGAGAGTTGGAGGAAGAAATCTATATGGAGCAACCAGATGGTTATGCGATTACTGGACAGGAAAATAAAGTGTGCAAATTATTAAAATCCTTATATGGCTTAAAGCAAGCACCTAAACAATGGCACAAAAAGTTTGATAAAACTTTGACATCTGCTGGTTTTGCTGTGAATGAGACGGATAAATGTGTTTATTATCTCTATGGTGGGGGTCAAGGAGTAATCTTGTGTTTGTATGTTGATGACATACTTATATTTGGGACCAACACTGCTATCATCGACGAGGTCAAGTCTTTCTTATCTAGTTGTTTTGATATGAAAGACATGGGTGAGGCAGATGTAATTTTAAATATTAAATTGATCGAACCGAGAATGGGATTACTTTGAGTCACCCCATTATGCGAGAAAATTATTGAGCCGCTCGCTTTGAGAACGCAAAATAGCCCCAACTCCTTATGATGCAAGTGCAAAACTTCGTAAAAATAATGAATTAGGGAAAGATCAATTGAGATATTCACAAATAATAGGGTCCCTTATGTATTTAGTCGGTGTAACGAGACTCGACATCTCATTTATCGTGAGCAAATTAAGCTTTACATCGAATCCGGAGATGATCATTGGGAGGCTCTTGAGAGAGTGTTATGCTATCTCGAGAGGTACTACCTCTTATGGAATTCACTATATTGATACCCTCCGTATTAGAAGGGTATAGTGATTCAAATTGGATCTCGATGCGATGAGATTAAAGCTACTAGTGGCTATGTGTTTACATTAGCGGTGTCAGTAGCTTCAAGGAGATCATGTAAACAGACTATATTGAAGCGGTCAACCATGGAAGCTGAGCTTGTAGCACTAGACACAGCCACTGTTGAAGCTGAATGGCTAAGGAGCTTCATGGACTTGCCATTGGTTGAGAAACCAATCCGTGATCCTAATGTACTGCGATAACCAAACAAAGGTTGATCAAGGTTATGAGTGCTAAGGATAACATGAAGTCCTCCGCACATGTGAAGCGAGGCTTAAATCATAGAAAGTTGAGATGCTCCGAGTGATAGTCGCAATTATATACGACCGAGAAAAATCGCGCACCTTTTACAAAGGGGCTAACAAGAAATGCGATTTCTATTGTGTCGAAGGACATGGGAATGAGGCCCATTTGAGTTACTTCACAATTGTAACCCATCCTTTTGATCGGAGATCCCGTGAATTAAGTAAGGGGGAAAACAATTTTTGGTTGTAACAAGAGAGTACACTAAATCTACCCATGTTCTAAGTACTCTCAACTGTATGGAAGGCTGGTTTAAAACCTTAATGTATTCTAGTGTCCTAATGAGAGGAAAAGGTATCAGTCTACAGGATACCTAAAATGAATACACCTACTTGAGCTTAACTGTGAGGTCACAGTTCACGAGAAAGGGGCATTCTCTAGAAAGCTCATGAGAAGATTAGGGAGCATGACCATATAACGCTCCATTTAGTCGAAGTTCATTTGGCAGCCTAGTATCAGTTAAGATTTCAAGTGAAATCTAACCACACAAAGCTGTGAATTCAAGGCTTAGTCCATTCATTAGCTGTGGGAGGATGGATCTCTTTATTCTAGGTGAAAGTTCAACCCGTATGGGACTTACACTGAAATACTGATATATTAAACGAAGATTCAGCACAGTGATCAAACTTTTGAGTCTTTGTCTTCTTCGGCATTGGTGGGGGATTGTTAGAAATGTGGCCCATTTGTCTCTAATGCCAAAGCTACAAAGATTAGTACCATATTGCTAGTTGAGAGAGGAGAATGTTAATTTAAAAGGGAGAGCTCCCACCATACCTTGTAATGAGGCATATGGAGGGTGAGGAGCACGGCTAAAGTCACACGCACGCACGTGCGCGCATATTTCACGAATTACCGCATATTTCCGCATGTTTTTCCTGCGTGACTTGTGACTTACGACGTCATGAAGTCGCCGTGCGTGATTAAATTCTCGCACGCTTAAACCCTTTAATTTTTGGTTTCTCTCCGTTATAATGGCGCCGCTTTCTAATAAAAACGGTCGCTTGAATGCCCTACGCCATTAGCGATAATGGTGCCAGAACGGTCAATTTATTGACCATTATCGTGCGAGGCTATAAAATCTGGAGACGCCCGCATGTATGAGCTTTTCGCTCTTGCACTCGCTCATCCACCGTGATTTGTGTTGCGCCTTCGTGTCGCACTCGTTCTTCACCGACCTTCCTCTCGGCGTGCACCACGAGGCAAGGAGAGCGGGATCTCCGAACCGTTGCCGCTGTGAGAACCTGCACGGGGGCGGCAATAAGGTTTCTGGGCAGCGCATTGCGCGACCGCTCGAGTTCTTCCTCCTCGACTACTTCCACTATAGGCAACCACTCGAGTTCTTCCTCCTCGACGTCGACTACTTCCACTACAAGCGATCACAACTGCGCTGCTTCTTTTCCTTCCACAAGCCCTATGTAAGAATTGTTTTTTCCTCTGTTCGTCACGTGCGCGATGATGCTCAATCTATTTTTTAGTAGCATGTGGTTCCTGTTATCTTGCCTGTTGTCTTTTATCATTTTGAAAATTAGCTTAATATTCAAATCTGAAACAAAAATAATACCTAGATTTCCAACAAGAGCACCTTTAGGGACGATAGCTATTTCTGGTCCCTTGATCTCATCTATAAGAAAAACTACTTGTGGTTTAATTCTGATCTCTCCGTTCCTTTTTCCATGATTATTCCAAGAAAAACTGCTTGTGGCTTTTTATGGTGCTTTTGTACCTCTAAATCTTGGATGAGGGAGCAGGCCTGCTCGATGGCAAGCATGGTGGCCTAGAGCTGTTGTGGATCGGGGGTGCTGCCGGGGAAGCCCTTCATGGCGACGGTGGCTTCCAATCGCGCCCGCTATATGCATGTGCTCTGGGTCTCGGCGATCTCCTAGGCAGATCCCAATCTCCCAACCCACAGATCAACTCTTAGTGTGTATTAACATTTGTTCGGTGCAACAAAAAAAGGATCCACATTTGCAAAGAAAATTGAAACAATACCCCAAAATCAGGCAAAAAATAACCCACATGAACAAAACACTAGTAAGAGACAAGATAGGTTCAGCCGGCAAAAGAGATGCGAAGGCCATTACCTCATGATAGGAGCGGCGATGGGGGAGAGGACAGCTTCACGTAAACGGGGAAGAGCTGGCGAGATGTGGGGGGAGCATGTCACGACGAGGTCTGGCCAGTGCAAGCGTTGACAGAAGAGGGGGTGGCCGCGCAAGGAGATGAGGCAGCGGCTAGGGACGAAAGAGCGGGGTTGAGCCGAGGCTGGATTTGCGGGAGCGGCGACAGGGGAGAGGACGACTTCATGCAGGGGAGATCGTGATTCGCGCAGACGGGGAAGAGTGAGGAAGACGCGTGGGGGAGGGGGCGACAGGGGATGGCGCCACTGAGCCGAGGATCGTGGGTGGAGTGGGGGACGCGGGGAGGAAGATCAGGAGAGGATTGCGTCTCCCGCCGCGCGCGGGGGGGGCGGGGGGCGGGACGGACTGCTGCTGTGAAATCATATGCTGAAAAATTGGCTAAATGATGAAATTGGCATTGCAAAGTGGTTGTGATCATGGCATGTGTTGTTTGCGATGATTAATTGATATGCTGTGATAATATGTTAATGATTTTGCTTGATGCAATGCGCTCATGTGAGTGGTTGCATGGATTGACTTTGAGTCAAGTTGTGGACTTGTGATCGGATTCGTTTCTTGTTTATTCATGTGCAGGTGTTGCTCGATGGCGAACGTGGTCGATAACGGGACCGGAACTAGGTTCATAGAGGAACTGAGGTTCGGGACTAGATTCAGGAAGGAATCGATGTCTTGGTGGTCGAGGATGTCATCCGGGACGTTCGGGCTAGAAAACATGCACATGGAGGCTGGTTAGTCACGTAATTACAGCATGTTGGCTGTATATGCGTGCAAGAGTTGTTTTTGGCCATGTTGGGCCTGGTTGAGATGTATACAAACTCTTTCTATGTTGGGAGTGGAGTTGTATTCAATTTCTTTATGATTGCTCTGTGTAAATAGGGGGAGGTGTCTCCTGTTTATACGAGCCAGGTTTTAGCGTTTGTACTCTTTTGTTTTGAAGTACTGTAATCAGATAAAAAAATATCTTTTTGTAGCAAGAGCTTCTGGTGTCTTCTTTTTCCTGGCGACCTGCGTCCGGTGGCTAGAGACGTTTTTGGGCGACTAGATAATTTCTTGCGTTGGTCTTCCGTGTGTCGCCGAGCACGCATGCAAGAAGCGGCAGCAAATTTGACGGCTAGAAGTGCATCTTCTTTTGTCTGCATGAACGACTAAAAAAAGTATTGCGGCCAGGCTATTCCCAGTGGGAGTTTTAACTGAGTTTCATTCTTATTAAATGATATGACATATCATCATATTTAGTGATATAGCAAGATAATTATGAAGAGAGATAGAGAGTTTCATGAGAGGTGAGAGAGTTTCATCTAGATAAAACCTGAAATACACGGTTACTTAGACAAAATCTGACATGGCACTCTTAGAAACTGAGAGATGAAACTATGCACTGGGAATAGCCTTGCACCTGGAGGGTTTTGTTTCTTGCTCGTGCATGCATGCAACAAAAGGAAAAGCTACATGTGACTAGAAGTCTAGTTGATTGGTTGTCTGATTTTGGTCCGACGTCAACGTTGTCCGTCGCAGTCAGGTAAATTTCCGTCGTTATTTGATTCAATCATCTTGTGAAAGTAATATCTCGAGATCCATAAATCCGATCGAGTTGATTCTTTTTGGGTTAGCTTCAGAATTGAATCTAGTTTCTACCATTTAAATTTTGCATCAATCGAACGGTTGGATCTTCAGGAATTCCAATTTTAGTGAATGTGTGTCAGACTGTATTTATTTGGTCCGGCATGAATTGATCTGGTTTGGCACAGTAGAAATTTGTTCTGGCGTACAATCAAATACTTCTATCCGGCGCGAAGTTTGGTCTGGTGTACATGTAAAAATTTGGTCCGGCGCGAAATTTGGTGCGCCGTGCAAGTAAAAATTTAGTCCGACGCAATAAAGTTTTTGTTGAGTCCGAACCAAGCAATTTGAGTCCGAATTGGGGTGTATCAAAAATCATGAAATTTTGAATTTGGCTTCCGCGCAATCATTCACCCCCTCTGATTGCTATTTTAGTATATTTCGATCCTACAGCTGCCACCAGCTGCAAACTAGAAGTAGTAGAGATAGAGATATGATTCTCAAAGCTTAATTTTGACCACTAAATTTTATTATAATATATTTAAAAATTAATAAACTTTAATATTACAAAAGTACGCTCAAGACGAATCTACACATCATCCAATCTAAATATTTAAATATATATCGATACCTAAAGTTTAAAATTTTTAATTGCCCGTATCCTAAACTGACAAGTTTTTGTAAGCCGAAGTGAGTAAGATAAATCTATCGTTAATCCCTCGATTCAACAAACACTATGTATGTGTTCAGTAAGATAATACAGGAGGCCCTCAAGCCTCTAACTATTTAAACATATGTATCGGATGCACACACGTGTATGTGATTGTGGTAGTGTGCGTGCTTGCACCCCTAAAAAAATTATCGTATCTTATTATGTCCTAACTTCATTACCACTCTTTTATTTCCCACAGTCTAAACAGCTTCTTTGCAGTTTTGCTCCTATTCCCTTTTGGGTCTGTTGGGTAAGTGGTGTGAAGAAAATGTTCAAGCGTGAGGGTTTTTTTTTCGAAATTGTTACTTTTGAAATGAAATTCGTATATATGTGAACTTGTGACTGCTGAAGTGTCAGATTCCTTGTGATTTAAAGATGGGAGGGGTACAAATTGATAAACCGGTTAAGCGCTAAAGCCATCTCAACTATGGAGACGGATGTCAACAAAATACAAACCCTTTCAATAGTAAGTTGCTTCGAGCTATTGTGATGTATTAGATTAACATGGAACCTACATAAATAGTTAAAAAACTGACCAAACGTACTGACAAAGTCTTTCCCTATCTATCTGTTCAATCTCCTCTCACTCAATCTCTCCTATTTAACATAACTGGTTCATTTGGCGCACTTTGTGATGCCCTACCGAACAATGGAAAGAACAATGAATCATATCAAAAGCAATTAAGCAAATATATAATCAACTCCATAATAGAACACAACATTCCGTGGTCATTCTTTGCAAACAAAATACTATCAACAAAAGTTCGATCTAAAATGTCGTAACTTACAATAGTATATTGGAAATTTGGAATGACAACCAAATTTAATGGAAGTTCCAATTTTACATGTCTTGGACCCTCAAGAGGCAAAACAGCTGCATTTTACATATCTAAAGAAGGACACACAAGGCATTGTCACAAATTAGTAGTGGAGGTTGTACTATAGCATAAGTGATCCACTGAAATTTTCTCTAGGTGTGTAACACAATGCAGGAGGGGAAGAGGAACAGAGTGCTGGAACTTCAGTACATGTCAAACTGGCTCAGTTTTTGGCCTTGCAATGTCCTCCCACTTTGCAGATTTACAATATGCAAATCCATGGATACATTTTCTTGCTTCCTACAGGTTAGGTGTTGAGCTTTGCTGAAGCTGGAATTTGATTCGCACATCATCCTCTTGCTGTTAAATAGTGAGAACCTGATTCAGAGGTAACCCTTGCAAGTATAGAGGAATTAACTTCCTGTTTTTTGTTACTTATCCAGCGCGCTTCTCTGCTTGCAACTGCCCTCCACCATGCTCATTGTTGTGCAACACATTTCAATCCATTTATCCTTCAATTTGTAGCACTCTGTTTTGTAGTGTTTAACAGCCTAGCTAGCTACAAATTTCATGTTTGCTAAAAGCTTAAGATATATTTTTGAGTGGTTTAGTTGGTAGGTGTGTATTTCACTTGATTTATGTAACTTCAGAGTTAGCTATCGCCGGTATGGGGCAATGATAATGTCTCAATGTTCTCATAGAATTAATGAGTTCATGGCATGTTGTAGACCGAGTTGGCTCATCATAGACCAGGTTGATCAAGGGTAACAACTATCGTATTTCTGCTTTTAATATTTGTTGGTCAGGTTGATTTTCAGCCATAGTTGTTAACAAATGAGTGTTAAAGGTGTTGATTTCTTATTACTGTCACTACAGGAATCGTGAAAATTTCGTCGGTTAAAGCTCACGAAAATAAGACCATTGCCCACTTAAAGTAGTTATTTTCGCTTAAAAGGCCTTATTTTCGCCGGCCACGGCCGCCGAGATAAGGAGCCGAAGTTAGCTTAATTTTCGCTTTAAATGATTTAAAGTTAGTTATTTTCGCGCCATGAGTGCGCCGACGAAAGTTACTGCGGTTAAGCCACAATTTTCGTCGGCCACGACGGCCGACGAGAAATACTTAATTTTCGTCGGTTTTACTCAAACCCACGAAAGTTAATGGTTTTATTTTCGTCGGTTTTCGCGTGGCCCACGAAATTTAATGAGGTTAATTTTCGTCGGTTTACGTCGAGCCCACGAAAATTAATTAGGTTAATTTTCGTCGGCTTGTTGGCCCACGAAAGTTAATTAGGTTAATTTTCGGGTTTTTCCGCCGATTTAAAATTATTCAATGACAAAAAAACAGCCCTGTAAACCCATTTTTCATACAGATTTAAACAAATATCATTCATTTATACATATATCATTCATTCATCCACATATCTCATTCATTCATCCACATATCTCATTCATACACAGATATATCATTCATTCATACACAGCTGCAATCATTCATTCATACCCATTTTTCGCATGGAATATAAAAAGGCTCTTCCCTACTAAATGGACATACCATCCACCAAAGAATCATTCAACTTTGTTTATGTCACCATTATACTAAAGGATAGAAGAATAAAGAGTGACATTAAAAAATTGTTCGTCACTTTCCCAAACATAGAAAAGAAAGATGACAGCAAATAGGTGCAAAGCTTGTTGGTACCACCACACCACCACAGAGATGCACTAAAGGCGGCCTTCCAGATGATATTCTCACTACATAACAAGTTCAGAGTAAGAAAATTTGTCATAATAGATACTTCAACTAGTTAATGAATTACAATCAATTACCAGATATTAGTAGCAATGAACAGAGAAATGCCAGAACCAAGACCATATCCTTTCTCGAGAAGCTCATCCGCATAAATGACAATGATACCAAAGAAAGAAGAGTTGGAGTATAATGAGAATAGCATTCCTGGGCCTAAGTCGGCTTACATCGCCATACATTCCGCATGTAACATATGCCATCGCTTCCCCAATAGCAATCAGATGCCAAGCAACTTTTGGGCACCATTCTCGGTTTAAAAAAAAGAACAAAGATAAATCATAAGACCATTCTAGAATTAAAAAGTGTACAGTAAATCACAAGACAATTACTTAATAGAGGAAATACAAACCGAAGCCTTGAATTGTAACTAATCGATTTTCAATCTAGAAAAATATGCTCAGATACCTTTCTAGTTCAACTAACTAGGAAATTTTCCCTGTGCACTTAATTAACATTGTTCATTCACTACCAAAACCAGTATCTTGAAGTAGTGTCTTCTTTCATAAATAGATACAACATACTCAGTAAAAACATAGCATTTTTAACTTGCCCAGGCCACAACCAACAACCAATAAAGGCGGTCCTTATACGCTAAGATAAGCAAGCAGTATGTTGTGTATGTTATAACTGGATTTTATTTTTGATATCCATGAAATTTAAATGCATAAGAGATCCAATTACTTACGTAAGAACATGTGAAGCCATGAACAATTCGGCTTTCCTCCCCACACATGTGGCTGCCTAACTGGGAGACATATGTATCGAAATCCCCTGCTAACAAACCCGCAAAGTGGTGTGATGAAGAAATTTAACAATTCAAAATGTATTGATAATAACCATTGGTGGCTCAATTTAGACTTAGAACAGTAAGAACAAACATCACAATAAGAAAGTGTATAAAGATATGAACTAACCATTCGGCCTCTTCCCGCCTCTTAACAAATTCATCAAGAACTGCATAAAGGATGAAGTTAAATAGGAGCTTCAGAGAAGAAAGTCAATAACACTAATAACCAATTACCCATAAGCATTCCGCATATACCAAAGGTTCTTAATTCATCACTAGCTTTCTCTGAAGATCTTCATTCATCCACATATATCATTCATTCATCCACATATATCATTCATCCACATCATTCATTCACATATATCATTCATACACACATAAAGTATTATGGATACGATTCACATACAGTTCGGCTTGTGTTCTAAATAGTCCACCAAGGAAAATACACATACTGCTAGTCATACACATAATATCATTCATCCACACATAATAATATCATTTCACAGATTATTACCAAACATCTCAAGATTACAAATCACGAGGGTCACGAGGGTCATTTGAGTTGTGGCCGCTACCTGCGGAGCCAAATAGGTTTTGCACGAATTGAGATGGCCTCTCGGAATCCTAAAGATAAAAATTCACGATTAGTCAAAAAATTGTGCGAAGTAACAAAACTAACCAAGAATATGACAAGTGACAAACGAACATGCTCTCCAGTGTCACTGGGTCATGGCGGCGTTTGGTAAACTTAATGATTTGTCCCCGATCCCTACGATACAAGAGACCAAATTTAGATACATTAAAGTGTGGATAGAATATACTAAGTTTAGCTAGATTGACCATATATACTCTTGGGATTTTCTTTTCATATGTAGTATTGTATTTCGATTTCTATGAATTGAAAATGTAGAATCATGTCATGTTGATAGTGCAATTCAAACATAAGTATTGTATTTCGATTTCTATGAATTGAAAACTTGAAGGAATCACTTGACTTACAATTTTTAGGTGCCATGTAGAATATACTAAGTATATAGCTAGATTGACCATATATCGCTAGAAAAGACCAAGTTTAGCTAACCCGAATCGCAGGAGAAGGTGCCGGAGGATACATCCCCATTGTATGCGGTGGTGGTGGCGGCCGCCATGGTGGAAAGACAATGGTTTGGCCTCATTGCCGAACATTGCCCAGAAATGCAATGTGTTAGTTTCATATATTGTTGCATGCTCGAATGCTAACTGTTGAGGACTCAGACTTACTTGAATAGCCGCCTGCTGCTGTGCCATGTACTGAGCATAGTATGCATCCTGCGACCTTTGATGTTCATCCCGCAGCCTTAGCTCCTCGCGCAACCTAGCAACCTCTACCTCCGCTCCGAGGGGCGATTGCTACTAACCCCGAGCTCATGAAGAAGACCCTCTCGAGCTCGCACCTCCTCGAGTCAATCACTCCGGTGAACATGGAGTACCTTCAAAATACGTAAACACAAAGGCTTTAGAACTTCAATTTATTGCTGGCATTAACAAAGTTTGAGAAACTATGACATTTTACCGCCCATGGCCCTTTCCGCCTCCGTAGCATGCACGCCACGCCATCAATAGGTTCCTTCCGCCAATCGTAGCCTTCACCATGACGCCTCGACCATTTCGCCCATAGCTCTCTCGCAGTGTGTTTAACCATAAAACTTAGAGCTCGAAGTTGATGAGAACTCAATGAAAAGTGTGGATAACTCACCAACGATCCGAGGCCACCGAGTGCACAAATGCCGGGGTGTGATGGGTCTCGGCCCTTATGACCTCGCACATAAACTTCGATGTCACTTGGTCAACACCATTTTGAGCCTCCTGTAGCTAGGGGTTAGTGGCATACATATACTTGTGAATATGTTCTTGCAAATATTTGGTACGACCTGCCTTACCATGCGCTTAGCCATACGGATGTGTCCATCACCGCCATACGTATGGCCTCCGCCGCCTCTGCAGTCTCTGTGCTTCCTTGACTTCGCGATCCATTCAGAGAAGCCCATCACGACAAAGAGCCCGTAAGCATCTCGACGATCTTCCATCCATGGAAGTATGACTGCACACATGTGTTAATACATCAAAACAATATTAACATCACAACCTAATGACCATGAACCCTAATATGCTTTACTTCGCCCATACCGTTTCTTCGGTCAAGTAAGTTTCCGGTTGACCAAACTTGCCTGCTCGACGCCTCTATGCCCTTCAAGTACATATTTGTTGCTTGAATCCGCATTGAGAATGCATCCCCGACTACCTTCTTTGCATTGGCATGGAACACATTAGTCACAGGCCCAATTCTAAGCAGATCACCAAACGGTAACGCTTCGCAATGTCAAATTTAAGAATTGTTATTACAAAATTATAGAACTCAACAAAACCATCATACATCATGGAACCCTAATAAAGCAATGGAAGCAACACAAACTAAATTTCATCATTAAAATTATAACTTACATCGTTGATTAAACTCCAAATCTACCAAATAGCAAAGAAGCATACACAACAAAATAATCAATAATATCATTTATCGGAGGTACAAAAACCATATGAGCTGCAAGAACCACAATATATATAAACTTCGATTAAGAGAATCTTACCTGTAAGTCATTCCACACCGCTCCCCGAATTTACATGGTTCACATCAGAGATAGCTTGTAATGCTTCCAACTTGTGGCAGAATGCGCCACCACCTCGTAATCACCATTCCCGGTAGTGCAAACGAGAGGTTACCCAAGACGGCGTTAACTCGCCTATGGTGTCCTCTCGCCGTCAAACCCGTGTCATCCCATGAGCTGCAAGAAACACAAACTCTATAGATCTAGTTCTAAAGTAAACAACATAAAATAAACATAAATAAATGTTCTCACCTATCGCTAACCGGTCTCGATCACAACCTTGTCCTCTCTCTGCGGGCACCAGAGGAGGGGCGACAAAGATGGCTCCTCCTAGTCCGCCTCACTACACTACAACCTTCACCTCATCCTCCCGGGTCCTCCTCATCCTCCCGGTGCTCCTCATCCACCGGTGCTCCTCATCCACCGGGTCCTCCTCATCCTCCCGGGTCCTCCTCATCCTCCTCATCCTCCCGGGTCCTCCTCATCCTCCTCATCCTCCCGGGTCCTCCTCAACCACCGTGCTCCTCATCCTCGCCGCCAGATCTCAGATCTACACCGCCACTTCTTCCTCCGACGCCTGTGTCATCCGCTAAATTATATGAGATAAGTACATATGAAATGCTAGGTACATATAAGAGATTATTAGATATGAAATGCTAGGTACCTCGGTTCTTTGAAGTGCGATCGGTCGTCCCTGCAATTCCGCCGACGTGTCTCAACAAGTCCTCGCGCCTTTGGCTTCTGAACTATCGCCTCAAAAGAGACTCGCTCATACCGACTGTAGTATCTTGCTCGCAACACCGAGGAAGCCCTTCGCCGCTTGCTTGACCTTGCGTGACATCCTGCTCAAGAAACAAGTACAAGGTAGTAATATATGAACATAATAATAAATGGACAAAATAATAGCTGAACAAAATAAGAACTATAAATTAATGTTTACTTGTCAAAATTCATCAAGATCATGATCAAGTAGTCTCTTTACATAAAGACGCCATGTAAATTTTTTTCTTCACTGGTCGTCGTTGCTTTCTCGAACAATTACATCATCACGGTCTCCAACTAAGGAATCGAGTCCTAAACCAGTGCTCGATAACAAAAGAGCTTGGCAATTCTTCATCTTGGTAAACCTCATCAACCTCCTCGCCTCCAAATGACTATCACGATAACCAAAGATCACCAGAGTATATAACCGCTCACGGGATTCGCTTTGTATACTACCCACCAAGCAGCCAACTTTGTGCACGGATATGGCATATAATAGACCGCTCAACTTGGTGTGCAAGGATAAAATTATCGTAGCCCTTAAGCCTATCGTTGTGTTTCACTTCCACCATGCCATACCGGTTTTGTCGAGTCCCTTTATTGTTATCGAACCATTCACAATCAAAGAAGACTACTTTAAGTTTCTTGTCCCCGCAAAACTAAACTTGAGGATGTTTTGAATGATTCCATAATAATTAGTTTCCGCCTTGTGCATCGATTGCCCTAGTCACAACTCCAAGATAGTTGTGGATGCAAGAGGAAGACTCGCTTCACAGCTTGGTTGAATGGAAGCGAACCCATTGACATCGTGAACGCCATAGCTTTTAATAGCCACCCTTCCAGAAGATAGCCGACGAAGTCCCGATGGACGCTATGCTTTCACGACCGCATTATAAGGACATGACATTATAAGGACATATACTATTGAAACATAACATAATAGAATAACATATCACGAGAAGATTGTACATGATCTCAACCAAGTGATGAAATTTGGCCTCCATTTATTCCATCCCGTCGCGATCAGATTTAGTTGCTTACTCGTAGGTTGCTGCCTAGAAGTCCAGTTTTGCTTATCGAACTCATCAGACGAGAACGTAAATGAATTAGATCTATAGCAAGATGAACAAAGAGATAATTACACGCATAACACTTACGTGAAATATCGCTCCATCTCATCCATATTGGTGTACATGTAGAGCAAAGCAGCCTTCCGCTCTTCCCGAGTATAATAGTAGGCCGTGGCACCACCGGCGCTTGTGCCCTCCAATAAAAACAGCTTTGAGGTCAATGCAAGGTGGTTTTTCATCGACATTGTACCGCATCGAGGAGCATTGACATTGTGTTCGCTCGCAAAATATACACTCGAGAAGTATGCTATCTCCTTAATTGAAAATGCTTCCGCGATGCACCCTTCAACTCTTGCCTTGTTGCCAACCATAGCTCTAAGCTTCTTGAGGGCCCTTTCAATGTGATACATCCACCTATATTGCACAGGCCACCTACCTTAGCTTCATATGGAAGATGAACAAGGAGATGTTGCATTGGATTGAAGAACCCCGAGGGAATATTTTTTCCATCTTACATACAAGCACCGGTATCTCTTTCTCCAACATCTCCATCATCTCCTTCGTGATTTCTTTAGCACAGAGTTGTCTATAGAAATAACTTAGCTCAGCTAGCACCTTCCACACATCATCATTAAGGTACCCGCGAAACATTACAGGCAGGAGTCTTTCCATGATTATGTGGTAATCATGGCTCTTCAACCCATTTAGCTTCCCCTGCCTTCACATTCACAAATCTTCTCAAGCCCGCAGCAGAACCATCGGGAATTTCAGTTTTTCATCCACCTCAAGACTTCTTTCTTGTCTTTAGGTTTAAGACAAAATGGAGCGCCGTGGCTTACTACCACTTTCGGTGAGCTCAAGGGTTGGACGGTTACAAATCTCGCTAAGTCTCTTCGGCCTTGAGGTTGTCTTTTGTTTTGTCCGTCATATCCATGCACGCGCTTATGATGCTTTCGTAAACATTACGCCTCGTGCATGACGTCAATGTTGTGCATCGTAATCAACACCTTGGCATAGGGAGCTCCCATATTCCAGATATGTGAGTCCAGCTTGTGCTCCACTCCAAAACCTTCGAACCCGGCTCAGATCCGCTTTTGGGACCAGCTTACTCACTTATCGCAATTTCTAGCCCGCTAGACGCTTGGCGGTCCTTTGTGACAATGGTGTTCTTCCTAAAAGCGTTCTTTGCCATCTAAAGATGTGTCTTTGGGCAAGAAACATCTATGGCAATCGAAGTAGCTGATCTTTCCACCAAAAGCTAGGCGAAACAATCCGTGTTCGAACCACGATCGGACAGTCAAATTTCCATGGCAGCCCATCCAAAGAAAAATACCATAGGCCGGGAAATCATGAACGGACCATAAATAAGCAACTCAAGGTTGAATTTCTTCTTCTTGTAAGAGTCGTGACGCTTCAACTCCCGCCCATAGTCTGTTTCAACTCTTCGATTAAGGGTTTCAAAGATCACATTGAGGCGTGTCCTGTGATGTTGCGGCCGTATGATAAGGCACAAGAACATAAACTCATATTTCATGCAAAGAGCGTGGAAGGTTATACGAACAGCAAAAACAGGCCAACAAGAGTAGGAGGCCGGATTGGCCGAAGGTGTGAAGCCATCGGCCGCCAACCCATGCGAACATTTCTCGATCGCGGGCGTAAGTCTGCGCCAAAGCTGTCCAGAGCCCTCCATGCCTCACCATCGACGGGTGCACCATCACTCCGCTGTTCTCACGACACCTTCCTTGTGCCACCTCATGTGCCTAGCGGTTCTCTTTGAGAGAAACAAATTGCTTGACCATGCTGTAATCGGCATGTAACGGTTGCTTATGTGCAACATCACCATCACATTTGCATCGCCTTCATTTACGACCTCGACGCACTTCGCTTTGCCACACTTTAAGCACTTCTTCTCATTCTTATGCCCTTTCCGTAAAAGCATGCAATTGTCTTTGCACACATCAATCTTCTCATATTTCATACCGAGAGTAGAAACCAATCTCTTGGCATGGTACATGTCTTTGGGCATGTTATGAGGCTTCTAAGCACATCACCGATCAAGTTGGAGAGCTCGTTGTAACAATTATTCGAGAAGGCAAACTTTGACTTAATGGCCATAAGCCGTGTCACAAAAGCTAGGAGGGTCACTTCTGTTAGTTCATGCAACGGCTCTTCCGAAGCTTTGAGGGCCTCAAGAACCTTTCAACCTCTCGTGTAGGCGGATCCTCTGAATGTAGTTCAACTCCGCCGAGATAGCTTCAAGCATCTCGCCCATCCTATCATCACCCGCCCTATCATCATCTACCTCTTCTACTTCAGCTTGAGAGAATGACTCGCTGTGGTGCACCCACAAACCATAGCTTGGCATGAAACCGTGACGACAAAGGTCTAGCGCCACCTTTGTCTTGTCATGTTTGGACAAATTTTGGCACTTGCCACATGGGCACCTCACCTTATCGGATTAGACAAAGAGAACGACGGTTCACAAAAGCCGTAGTCTTGGCCACCCACTCATCCGAGTGAGCCCCACTCTTATCCCAACCATCATACATCCATCGCCGATCGTCATCCATACTTGAGGCTATAGATTAAAGCAAGTGTAATCATGAGTTTTTTCGCTCCTATATATATCATGACCCTACATCTATAGGTAAGGATATGTCCTAAACTCACCCAAGAGTGGTCGACAGAAGACGGATTTATGATTTACCACAGGGTCCGAAGAAATTCGAAGAAGATACCCCGCCGTTCTCCATCCGCACGCCCGGATATGGTGCAGCGGAGAACATCGGGTTATGCCGCCGAAATCTCGCTCGACCCCGTGGCTCGTCATAAATACCACGCCCATCGGTCACCCGAGGCTGTCCCAAAAGGATAATTCGACCAAAGACATCTCACATGTGTGGCGATGTGTGGCGTGCCGTCCGAACGGTAAACTATAGGTTTCGTGACACTAACAACAGTAATTTGGAAAGGAAAACAATTATTACAATCGATGACCAAACAGTACTCGATGTAAAAAGAAAAAAAGAATAATATCATGGGTTTATTTTTCGTGATATATCTTGTCATAGATGGTACCGATGTCTATATTTTTCAGATATATCCGCTTGCAATTGGAATGCAAGGATATGACATGAGTTGGTTTTACATAACAAAGAAAACTACGATAGTTTATATCAATGTACAAAAGATAGGGACATATGTAATTTCGTTCTTCATTATTGAACTATAACACTATATTCTTTCGTGGTCTTGACAAGGTCGTTAGTGCTGTTTTAGGATTGAGGACCATAGAACTAAATCAGCTTGCTTGTTAGTATTGCTAAAAGTAAATTTACAAAGCATCGAGATGAGAAAATCACAAAGCCGTAAGAACTTGTTCGGCTATATGATCTGCTAATTCAAGTAAGCACGCTTTATATTATACTCATCAAGTTGAGTACTTTTGTCGATGTGAATCTGCTTTACTTTGTAGAATACAAATGCACCTAATCGATTTAGTTAGCTCGAAGGGATAAAAAGAGGAAGAAAACACTTTTGTTCATGAGTATGAACTGAAAGGCTTGGCTTTCGTCTTGAGAGGTCTGCTCCACTTTTTTCAAATCTAGCAAGTTCTTTAATGATCGCCTTTTTGCATTCACACGCTCCGCTTTGATAATAAATCTGTTCACTAACTATGTTATGATTTTGACTGTTTTATTGGTTTGTATGTCTTACTATCACAATTCGAACTACAACTACCCCAATCATATATCAACTAAAGCATAAATTAAACAACAGTTACAAGAGCTTGACACAAGGCACCATATAGTCATACTTATTTTCAAACCACTTCATTTATATAAATCGTCCAGCTAGTTAATAAGGTTTCATTTGATATCCAAGAAATTTTACATCTAATGCCTAGTGATTATCCTCACAAGTTTTGTTTTGGAAACCGTGCAAATGTTTCTATTTGGCAAAGTCATATAGTTCACCCAAGAAAAGGGTCAAGCATATGCATTATTCTATCATGCCCGCTTTCTCGCGATTCTCAGACCGCAATGTGGCTAATATTCCCGACAAGGTTTGCCATTGAGCCAACACTTCTCTTTGTTGATTGTTTTTTGGGCAAATGCTGATTGTAATTAGTGACTTGTTATAGAAAGGAATGTCTTATATGCAAAATACACCTTGGGTATGCACTAAGTGCAGCGTGATTAAATAGACCCACACCACATCCCTCCAATCAGTTCGTCTGTCATTGCATGCCTTCCCTTGTCTCGTTCCAATCTTCTCAAGGAACTAAACGAGACATGAACACTTCGTCGCCCACCCATGAGTCTATGGGACATGCTGGAAATCCCACCTAACTAACGCCACTTAGTTCACATTAACAAAAACACTTGGTCCAGTACCACATATACATATGCAAAACTGAAAATCATGTACGTAGGGGCATATGCCATAGATAGGATCTCTCAGAGTAGATGAAAACAATCTAAAGGAGAACAAACCAACTAAAAGAATGCTCCTCTATTCAAGAACAAATTGCAGCTTTTCTCAAGTTATCGGAAATTATCGTTGATTTCGTTGGTTGGTAAATAGATGTATTGTAGGCGAGAGGAAGCACGGCACCTAGGAGCGGGGCGACGGCGTCAAGGGGCGGCGGCGGCGCGGGCGCTGGGCGGCAGCGGGCGACGGGCAAGGCGTTGTCGGGCGGGGATTTACGGGCGGCGTTGCCGCCCGGCGGGCGGCGGCGTAAGGGGCGCGGGGACGACGGTGGTGTCGCCGGCGGTGGCGGCAAAGGGCGAGGCCGATTGCTGGGAGTGGGGGGGCGACGGGCGGCGGCGGCGCGGCGGCGGCGGCGCGCGGCGGCGGCGGCGGCGGGGCGGCGGCGGGCGGCGGCGCGCGGGCGGAGATGAGCGCGAGTGATGCGTGAAATGGCCTAGTCCAAATGAGCGGAGTTGAATAAGTCGTGCAAATTTCGTGGGTTTCATTCAGCCGACGAAAATTACGTTATTTTCGTCGGCTAGCCGCAACCCATCCGACGAAAATTAGAGCCGCCACGAAACCCTAATCCGGGGCTTATTTTCGTGGGTTGCTCGTAGCCGACGAAAATTAATTAACTTTCGTCGGCTACACAAAAGCCGACGAAACTTAAACCATAACTTTCGTCGGCTCATTTTGGCCGTCGAAAATAAATTAAATATCGTCGGTTTTCTTAAAATCCGACGAGTTAAAATGGCCGACGAAAATTTTCACGATTCCTGTAGTGTGTCATTTAAAACCGAGGCTTAAATGTGCTGATTTCCTATTATTGTCTTGAATATAACAAGCTCTTAGAGGTGCGCGTTTCTTATTATTGCTATAAAATAAATAATGTTAAATGGCCAGAGTAATCGAAAGCAAGATGTGTTTAGCGTCGCCATTAACGATTGCTCCCGGATCCAAGAAGGTTTATTCCTCAGCCTTTATTCCTATGTACATTAGGCTATGAGTTGATTCAGGGGAATCAGATAGTAAATAAGCTGTTTTTTTTTTCCTTTTTTTGGCCTGATGTGTTAAAAGTATTGGTTTGCAGGTGTGTAATTTGTTGATTAGAGCAGGTGTTTTGGCCATTGAAGAAACGTTCACCTCAGTTGTATATTAGATGCAGATTTTACACTAGCTTATGAAACAGATTAGTTTTCTAGCTGAAAATTAGTGCCAAAGCATTGAGTACATAAACATTGGTTCATCTCTGTGACAATATACTGGTTTTGCACTGGCTGGTGAAATGAGTTAATTTGCAACTGATAACAGTTTAGCAGACTTGCTTACCTTACAATTCTCTAATCAGTTCGGTATGCTTTAGAAATGTCATCTTGATAATTCATGCATATTCCCTTTCTTTTAGAAGAATGTTTAGGGAGTCCTTCCTATACTGTATTTTGCATTCAGCTTTAGGGTACAAATTAAGATGTAGGTATATCTCATATAATATCTATTCCAACGTTACCCCAAAAATATTTAATTAACTTCTAAGAGCTTTCTGTATGTTCCAGTTCTGAAATTGTTGTTCGCTGTTTTCAGTTTACCATTGGGATTTATAGCAGGCTGCCATCTATTCACTGCTACAGAACTGGGCATCACAACCAGCCTATTAGAAGCGGTTTGGTGCTAACCCGTTGTGATGTTCGCATGCATGGGCACATGGCTAGTTCCTTCTTAATTTTGGGACAAAGTTTTTGGACGGGTTTTGGTTGGGTATTGAGCCCCTTGTCAAGATGCTATCTTATGAAGATGTACTCTACAAAATGAAATTCTTTTGTATATGCAATCCTAGATATTAAATTCCTGTAATTTTATAATGGTATTGGTCTAAAGGAGTAGTAGGTTTCATTTATATCCGCAGTTTTAGGAAGGAAAGCTATGGATTCGAGCAATTTAGATCAACTTCTATTAAGATTGCCAAACTATAACCACTCATTGTTTCTGTTCTGGTGTTAGATTTTGAGTGATGGATTTGAGCAGCAACCATCATATGAACCTTGTTCCTATTTGAAGTTGACGGCTTGGACATCTCAAGAATGATGTCAACTATTTGAAGTTACTGTCTTGGACACCTCAAGAATAATGTCTGGTATATATGAAGTGCTCTGATATCCATAGATCTTTTGTTTGTGTAGTTGCTTCCAAGTCTACCTAGTTGGATGTTGTTCCGTGCATGGATCGGTAAACTGCAGTATCACATCAGTGCTCTTACATTTTCAGAGATGGCAAACAAAAAAAAATTACTGATTAGTGACTTCTTATAATATGGTAGTGATGCTATAGAGCACTAACAGACCAACGTATGCGGTGCCCCATGTAATCCACATTCTTTATGGGGCTGTTTGGTTGCTTTCTCATCTCAGCCTGGCTCGTACGAGTCAGCCAGGCTGGTGAGAGCCAGGTTGTGTAGATGCAAAGAGATGGTGTTTGATTGAGTGCATGAGTTGAGCCAGACTGTGAGAAGAATGGAGAGAATATGTTTGGTTGACTGTTTATGTGCCTCCTCATGCCTTGCATGCACCCCAGCTTGCATCCCACCAGCCAGGCCCACAAGGAATGACCAAAATCTACGTTTCCCCATAGTCTGGCTCAGCGGATGCAATTGCATCTTGGGGGACAGGCTACCCCTCGTGCAGCCAACCAAACAAGTGTCTTTTATCTGTAGATGCAATTCTTTTAGATGCAAATTAACCAAACAGCCCATATAATTCCATTGTTACATATCAAAGGTTTCGTAAATGTTCCAGCGAATAATTGAATATGCAGCCACATGGGAAGCAAAGCCTACAACCAGGGTATAGATCTTTTCTTTCTACGGTAAAGCCTAAGTGAGAGTATGACGTTCATAGAGCAAATATAAATAGTTAGTGTTTCTGCGTATGTTGGAGAAATTTTACATTAATTTTTGTTTCACCTTTTTTTTACCGGCAAGGCGACAATGCCCTAGCTCTCTTGAAGCAGTAGTACACCCAGATGTATTACAAAAACGTCCCTGATAAAATAAAAAATATATATTAGTCCTTGGAACCATGCCAAAGCAGGAAGATGAAGTTTGCGACTCACCGCGCTTGAGGGCTTCGCCGAGAGTTCGGGACTGCTCCACAGATGTCACCGGGCAAGGAGCAGAGGGGTCTCCGTAGCTCGATCTCAAGTGGCTCTTGGAGATTGGAAGATGGAGCTTTCCAGTGTAGGGGCCGTGGATTGTAGATCTAGAGACCCTCAACCATGGCAACTATTTATTGAGGGTGTGGGGAAGAGGAACAGCCGGATTTCGAGATACCGGATCCAGAGAGGGAAGGGGGAGAGGAGACTCAAGGATGTTAGCATATAAAGCTTGTGCCCAAGTTAAGTTAGTTAGCATTGCATTATCTAGTTACGTACTGTTGTTTTTTCATACTGCATGTATGCACTAGTTGTGTGGTTGTTTTGCATGTAGTTCTGGTGACGCATGTTCACACGCCCCAAAGATATTCAAGCTATGTTCGTGACGCGACGCCGCACGATCGTGGAGATAAGGATGGCTCCGGTCGTGGGCGTAAGAAGCGCCCAGTTTGTTCATTCTTAGTTTCGCTGAGAATAAACAGAGAAGAAGTCACCCGTAAAAGTCGCGATCGCCACGCAGCAACAATTCTATTGCCTTCCAGTTGTTTTGTGCTCGCGTGTGTTTTCTTTGTTGCCACTTTGTCTCTGGCTAGTAGCGATACTTCCTGGGCAGGTCTGACAATTGGTATCAGAGCTCCTTCCAGGTGATTGAGCTGAGCTCGTGATCGTGCACTCGAAGGTGTTGCCATGCACCGAAGATTTATCAGCCACGTAGCGCGCGACTCCTCCGGAGGTTCTGAAGGCGCTTACTCGCAACAAGGAACGACCACGGGCTAGTTATACACCGCGTGGTCAAGGAGGCAGGCGGATCGGCGAATTATCCGCTACTAAGCAAGACGAACTACAACGACTGGTCATTGCCGATGAAGATCAAGCCTGCGCGAGGTGTCTCGGGTGCCATTGATCCCGGAGGTGTTGAACTCCACGAGGACCGGATGGCGCTTGACGCCATCTGCAGCGCGGTGCCGCCCGATATGATTTCCACACTCGCGACCAAGCAGTCGACGAAGGACGCGTGGGAATGCATCAAGACGATGCGCATCGGCGACGACCGCATCCCGAAAGACAAGCGCACTGAGACTCCGACGTGAGTACGAGCTACTCGCGTTCCGCGATGGGGAGGCTGTGGAGGACTTCTCCATGCGACTCACCGGCATCGTCACTCAACTGGCCACACTAGGCGACCCCGAGCCCGACCGTAAGGTCGTGGAGAAGTACCTGCGCATCGCTCGTCCAAGGTTCAAACAACTCGTCCTTTCCATTGAAACACTGCTAGATATATCTACCTTGTCCGTAGAGGAGGTCACTGGCCATCTCAAGGCGGCTGAGGATGAGCTTGAGCTCTCGTCCGCCCAGAGCGGTGGACAACTCTTCCTCACGGAGGAAGAATGGCTCGAGCGCTACAAGAAGAGGAACCAAGAGAACTCGCGTGGCGGCGGTGGCGGAAACAACCATAGCAGGCGCCGTGGAGGAAAGGGACGTGGGCCGGAACGCGACAGATGCCGAAATTGTGGAAAAGCCGGCCATTGGGCCAAGGAATGCAGGAGCAGGCCCAAGAGGCAAGAGCAGGCTCACGCAACCCAGGATGACGAACCCACATTTCTGCTGCTCGAGGAAAGCTTCGTCCCCAACTCCACACCGCCGCCACCATCCACCGATGGGCGCTGCGGCGAAATCATCGACGCCGCTGCGGATTCACTCCCTGCTCCAACTGAGCGCGAGTCGCTCGCGTCAGTGGCGACATGTCCCGCCGCGGATCCATCTCCCGCGCCGGCTGGGCGTGCATCGTCCGCGTCAGTGGCGACAAGTCCGCCACGTAGGCCCGTCGAGTTGGTGGAGGAGGAAGTCTTCACGGCGCTAGAAGACGAAGGGGAAAGGGATTCCCACCGCTGGATCCTTGACACCGGGGCCTCAACCCACATGACGGGGTCCTGGGCAGCGTTCTCCGACCTCGACACGGGCATCACCGACACAGTGCGGTTCGGCGACGGGTCCGTTGTACGGATCGAGGGATGCGGCACCATCTTGTTCGCGTGCAAGAATGGGGAGCACCACACCCTCGCCAACGCGTACTTCATCCCGCGCCTCACCGCAAACATCATCAGCGTCGGTCAATTGGATGAATGCGGGTATCAAGTTCTGATCGAGGACGGCGTGATGCGGATTCGGACAGCAGCACGCCACTTGCTCGCTAAAATTCACCGGCTCAGCCGGCTTTACGGCTCAACATCGACATTGCACGGCCGGTCGGCTTGGCGCAGCACGGCGAGACGCTGGCGCTATGCACGCCCACTTTGGGCACATCAACTTCGCCGCGCTGCGCAAGATGGGAAGAGATGGACATGTCGGCGGATTGCTTGATGATCGCCAGGGAGCAGTGTCTGAAGCATGTCTTGTCGGCAAGCATCGTCCGACAAAGATTCCTCTAACACGCTACAGATCGAGCCACCGAGCCCCTTGAGCTTCTACACAGCGACCTCTGCGGCCCAATCTCACCCGCGACACCCAGTGGCAACCGGTATTTCTTGCTGCTCATCGACGACTACAGCTGTTTTACGTGGGTGGCACTGCTCCCCACCAAGGATGCTGCCCCAACCGTCATCAAGCGAATTCAAGCCGCGGCCGAGAAAAAGAGTGGGAAGAAGCTCCGTGCTCTTTGTACGGATCGGGGGGGAGAGTTCACAGCCGCAAGCTTCAATGAGTACTGCGCCGAGCTTGGAATACGGCGAGAACTTACGGCTCCTTACTCTCCCCAACAGAATGGAGTCGTCGAGCGGAGGAACCAGAGTGTGGTGGGGATGGCACGCAGCATGCTGAAGGCAAAAGGCTTGCCAGGTATATTTTGGGGAGGCGGTCAATACTGCAGTGTACATTCTGAACAGATCGACCTCCAAAAGCACTGGTGGGAAGACTCCGTATGAGCTCTGGAACGGAAGGACTCCAGCCGTGCACCATCTGCGTACATTTGGGTGCATGGCGCATGTCAAGCTCACCAGGCCGAACGCCAAGAAGCTCGACAACAGAAGCCGACCCATGATTTTTGTGGGTTATGAACCGGGGTCTAAAGCGTATCGCGCCTATGATCCGAGCACTAGGCGTGTCAACATCTCCCGAGACATTGTGTTTGATGAAGAAGCTCAATGGAAATGGAATGATGATCAAGTCGCCAGTCACAACAATGACTTCATCATTGAATATACTTCGGTGAAACAGCAGGAGGTGGTCACCACGTTCCGGGAGGACACAGGCGAGGCGGTTGCGTCAACACCATCATACGCATCTTCACCAAGCTCAAGCACCCCTGAGGAGAGTGCTGCGTCGGCAAGGACGAAATCTGGCAGCACAACACCGATAAGATTCGTCTTGCCACCTCCGTACAATGAGGAGGACCTCGACGCCAACCACGACGACGCTCCACTTCGCTATCGCCTCATTGACGACTTGTTGGGCCCTTGCTCACCGCCGGGTCTGGCTGTTCGTGAGTCGCAGAGGACTCCGCCGGCCGGTAAGGTGGAGGAGCGACAACTTTGCTCGTGCGAGCAAGAAGAAGCATGGCGTCGAGCCATTCTAGAAGAGATCACGTCGATTGAAGAGAACGAGACCTGGAGGCTCGTCGAACTTCCTGCTGGACACCGCCGATCGGGCTGAAGTGGGTATACAAGCTCAAGAAGGACCCAAGCGGTGCAGTCGTGAAGCACAAAGCGCGACTTGTCGCGAAAGGATATGTGCAGCGAGCAGGTATTGACTTCGACGAGGTGTTCGCACCCGTTGCACACCTCGATTCTGTTCGTCTTTTACTTGCACTCGCTGCACAAGAGGGATGGAAGGCTCATCACATGGATGTCAAATCCGCCTTTCTGAACGGGGAACTCGAAGAGGAAGTGTATGTTGCACAGCCTCCCGGATTCATAGTCGACGGTGAAGAAAACAAAGTGCATGTGCTTGACAAAGCGCCAGATGGGCTTTGCTGTGCACCAAGGGCTTGGAACGTGAAGTTGGACCGCATTAATCAAGAACTTGGGGTTCGTGTAAAATCCATCGGAGCATGGGTTGTACGACGAGGAAAAGAGCAATCAAGGCTTCGTGGGCGATACGCCGACGATCCGTTATCGCTGGTGATAGTAGTGTGATCGGCCAATTCAAAGCCCAAATGAAGGCGGAGTTCAAAATGAGTAATCTTGGCACACTTAGCTTCTATCTGGGATTGAAGTCCGCCAAAGCTCGTATGATCACTCAATCAAGCCGCATATGCTCTCGGGACAGGAGAAAGTAGGACTCGTGGGTCGCAATGTCTCGTGTAATGCCTATGGAACCTCGCTTCAAGTTAAGCAAGGAAAGCTCCGGCGCGGCCGATGCCACCGAGTATGTAAGCACGGTGGGAAGTCCGAGATATCTAGTCAACACTAGGCCCGATCTTGCATACTCGGGTTATGTGAGTCGACGGTTCATGGAAAAACCGATCATCGAAAGCATTTTGCGGCGGAAAAGCGATCATCCGTTATGTGGTGGACGGTCCACTATGGGTGTTGCTACACCAAGGGAAGAACAAGAGATTGATCACCATACCGATAGCGACGGGCAATGATGTTGACTCACGCAAGAGCACAACTGGTACTTTGTTCTTCCTCGGCGAGAACCTGGTGAGTTGGCAATCACAAAAGCGTAAAGTTGTTGCACTCTCCACTACTACGTAATCCGACCTTTGCTACGCCCATCAAGACGGTTGAGATTTAACCGACCGAGAAGTTAGATCATCCGCTCAACGGCTACAGTTCATGGAAGCGATTAGTAGCACCTGCTGAAGACACGAACCCAGATCGATGAGATCACATCAAGAGCGGTTCAGGTCACGACCTAAGCATTACTATTTAGTGGGTGCTAAATAGTACCGGTTCGTGTCTTCAACCGGTACTGAGTCCCAATTTAAACTTCTTCCTCCTCCCGCTCTCTGCCAGACCCAGATCATTCCAGTGCGCGAAAAGAACAGTGGAGCTTCGGCCAAGAGCTTGAAGGGAGGGGAGGTGCTGCCCAAAATTTCAAAATTTTGGTCATTTTACTCACAACCAAGGTAGCTAAGGTTAGTAATATCATTCCTCACTTCATTTGGTGTTAAATGGAGCCTCTTTTTTGCTTGAATTATGAAGAAAATTTGATCTTTTCCCATGATTGATCAAAGATTATGAATGTAGAGGGAGGTGCTGCCCAAATTTCAAAATTTTGGTCATTTTACTCGCAACCAAGGTAACTAAGGTTAGTAACATCATTCCTCACATCATTTGGTGTTAAATGGAGCCTCTTTTTTGCTTGAATTATGAAAAAAATTTGATCTTTTCCCATGATTAATATGAATGTAGAGATCTAGCTTGATCTTTTCAAATAGGATACAAAAACTTGTTGTGTAAGCTTAGAATTTGCTTGGATTATAATGTAGCTCGCATTTAATGTGTGGATCTAGCTTAAATTTAGGTTTTAGTTCCATCGATCGATGAAGGATGAGGTTTGGTTGCACGAGTCTGGGGAGAATGGTGCATGGAAATCATGGAGTTTGGGATCTTCAAATGGCAATGGTTATGTGAAAAGAAGAAATTTAAATTCATTTGCTAATTAAAATAATATCGAAAATATGAATGGCTTTATAGAAAATATAAAATGAGTTCAATATTTGAGAAAAGTTTTCAAAAATACTTTGGAATATTTTAAACTTAGAAAATTACTTCTAGTATAATTTTGGTTTTAATTTCCATCAAGAAATTATTTTTGAAAACATCATTAATTAAGTGCTAGAAATTTAGAAAAAATAAAAATAAATGATTGAATAATAATTTAGAAATTTTAGGGTGTTACAATTTCAACAGAATTTGCAAACAAAGGCGCCGTGAATTTTGTTCGTAATTTTGAATCCGCACTGATCGACCAATTCTTTTTGTAGGTTGCAAAAACTTGTTGTGTGGGTTTATATTTTGCTTGGATTATTATTTAACTCTTGATTGAAGGTGTGGATCTAGCTAATATTTAGGTTTTGGTTCAACAATTCATTATCGGAAAATGAGGTAATGCTTATCTTGATGTAACATAATGTAGATGGACCGGCGATGGATGTACATGGATCGACGCTCCCTGAGTTCTTGCAGGGGTTTGCAAGATTTTCTTCGTCGTGGATGCACACACGACATCGGGCTACATATGTCTGTCCATGCATAGATCGCAAGAATGAGAAGGAGTGGCCAAAATCCAGCCACCTTCACTTTCATTTGCTCACAAGAGGTTTCATGTCAAACTATACTGCTGGACCAAGCACGGTGAAGAAGAGATTATACAGAAGACGGTGAAGAAGAAGAGGCGACAACAATATCCCTGACGCCGTCAACACGGTTCGCCTCAAGATACATTGGGGGAGGTGGTGATGATGACCTAGACCAGATGTTTGCGTGATGGAGAGGAGAATACATCGATGAAAGATAGAGACGAAAAGTTCCAATACCTATGGAGGACCACGGAACACTGTTGTACCCAAACTGTCGACAGGGCCATAAAAAGTTGCGTACCACACTAGAACTGATGCAATGGAAGGCGACCAATGGATTGTCCGATAAGGGATTCGACGAGTTGTTATGCCTCATAAAGAAGTTACTTCCAGAGGGGAACACATTGCCCGAAACTACGTACGATGCCAAACAAGTTGTCTGCCCTTTGGGGTTGGAGGTACAGAAGATACATGCATGTCGTAATGATTGTATCCTTTATCGCAATGAGTATGAGGATTCGGAAGCTTGTCCGGCAGCAAAACTCACAGTATAAGACCAGCGTGATGACCTGTGAGGTAGAGGGGCAGCGAAGAAGAAGAGACCTCCGCTAAGGTGGTGTGGTATTTCCTGTAATCCCTGTTGAAGCGCTTATTTATAAACAAAGCGCATGCCGGATGATGCTACCGCACAAGGAAGACCGTAAGGACGACGAAGGCTAAGGCACCTTGTCGATGGCTCCCGGTGGAGGAAAGTCGATAGAACATACCCGACTTTGCCGAGGATGCAAGGAACATAAGGTTTGGGTTGAGTACGGATGGGATGAACCTGCTCGGTGATATGAGCAGCGAAGCCACAAAGACTTGGCCCGTGACTCTATGTATCTACAACCTTCCTCCTTGGTCGTGTATGAAGCGGAAGTACATTATGATGCCATTGCTTATCCAAGGCCAAGCAACCTCGAAACGACATTGATGTGTACCTCAAACCGTTGGTTGAAGATCTGCTAACACTATGGAACGATGGTGTACGTGTATGGGATGAGTACAAAAGAGAGCACTTCACTCTACGTGCATTGCTATTCAGAACCATCAACGGCGCCTGCACTTGGTAATCTATCGGGCCTATCTATCAAAGGATATAAAGTCCGATCCACCGCTTAGAGGATACGACAGCAAGTACCTAAAAAACTCTCGAAAGGTTGTGTACATGGGCCATCGTGAGGTTCCTCCATATGAAGGACCTGTTACGGAGGAAGGGTGAGAATTTTGATGGGGACGTAAGAGAAAACGAAGAAGCCCATGCATCGCAGGGGGCGCTTGTATTTTCTTTGTAAAGGATCTGAAAGTAGTATTTGGAAAAGGTCCTCGTAGCAAACTGTCTCCTACCGAACAAGGTCACACGAAGGCCATTTGGAAGAAGAAGTCAATATTTTGGGACTTACTCATCGAAAGACTTAGAGGTCCGCCACTCACTTTGGACTTCATGCATATCACGAAGAATGTCTGCGTGAACCTGCTAGGTTTCCTAGATATGTACGGTAAGTCAAAAGATACACTTCAAGCACGAAAGGACCTACAACTATTGGGACTCAGGAACGACCTACATCCGGAAAAGAGAGAGAAAGGACAACATTACCTCCACCCCGCGAGCTACACTCTGAGCAAGGAAGAGAAAAAAACATGATTAAGTTCTTGAACAAAGGTGAAGGTCCCTTCCGATACTCCTCGAACATAAGGAGACTCATAAACATGAAAGAGAATAAAATCGCATACATAAAATCCCATGATGTCATGTGTTGATGACACATTGTTCCCAAGGCGGTGCGAGGTATTCTCGCCAGATTGGGTACGAGGGACAATCATAAAGTCGTGTTCGTTCTTCAACGCTGTGTCGCAGAAGGTCATCGAAATAATAAGTTATCTAGTCTCGCATGATGACATGGTCAATAGTCTGGTTAGCCTTGAGATGATCTTCCCTCCATCCTTCTTTGATATTATGGTCCATCTCATGGTCCACATTGTTAAAGAGATAGAAATTCTCGGACCTGTGTTCCTCCACAATATGTTCCTTTCGAGAGGTACATGGGTATCCTAAAGAAGTATGTTCGTAACCGGTCTCGCCAGTATATCTGCATTGCGCAGGTGTCAACAGAGGAGGTGATCGAGTTTTGTGTTAGTTACATGGATGATCTGAATCCGATTACGCCTCCAGATCATGCCATGAGGGAGGCTACGGGAAAAGGGACTTTAGGGAGAAAAGAATCCTTATAGCGACGATCTACTTGCATTTAAACAAGCACATTTCACGGTATTGAAACAAGCAACTGAGTGGCTCAGATATCTATGATCACGAGATGAGTCTACGCGCCAATACCCAGAGAAGTTAGATAAGTGGATCGCAGCGGAGCAAATGGATCATTTCGGCAGCTTGGTTACAAAAGCAATCTGTTGGGCAAGGAACGATGCATTTATGAACAATTGAAACTCTTGGCTCGAGGACCGCCCACAACAATCATATCATTCCAAGGGTATGAGATAAATGGGTACACATTTTACACGACAACCCAGATAGCAAGAGCACCAACCAAAACAAGGGCGTCCGTATAGATGCCTTTGGACAAAATGGAAAGATGGACACCTACTATGGTTTCATAGAGGAGATCGGGAGCCGGAGTACGGCCATTAAAAATCCTCTGCTTTCAAGGCTAATGGGTCAAACCGATACCGTGGATATCGATAAGAATGGTATGACAACTGTGGACCTCAAGCAAGTGGCCTATAGGGACGAACCGCTCGTGTTTTCGCTAATGATGTGACACAGTATTCTATGTGATGGACATGGACAAAGAAACCTAAAAAAGCGAAAGAGAAGACTAGCAAGAGCGATCACCAAGGCGCCACGTGGTTCTTCCGTAAAAGAAGGATTGCCGGAGTTGAGGGCGCCACGGACGAAGAAGAGTATAATCACCGACGAGCTGCCTCCTTTCACGGTGGACGAGACATTAGTGTCTTGAATGATACAGAGGAAACTCCCACGACGCCGCGATCATAATGAAGGATCACTTGTAAAAGCAAAGTGTGTTAGCAAATAAGGATTGCTTTGCTTTCTTTTTGTTGTAATAGACTACTAACATACTAGTTGATCACATTCCTCTAGTGGTTCTCCTCAAGGTTCGTGATTTTGTGTTGAAATTGTACTAATATTTGACTAACAATATTGTTCAAAGTCTCTCTCTAGTGGTTCAAGATCTACCATACTTAGCTCAAAACCATCAACTAAACAACCCTTACTACTAATACTTTAGGTATTTTCAACCACTTATCGGCAAGAAGACTAAAACACCAAACAGCTTTTAACCAAAGAAACCGTACTACTAATACTTGTGTATTTTGATCAGAATAGTGACATAATGTACTTCTTGTTTTTGCAACAAAACATCAACATAACACTTTCTTCCTCAGAGCAAGGCCAAAATCTTTTGAATTCTCCTAACTCAACTCTAAGCAAATCAACCATTATCGAACTCAAGCAACCAATATTCCTCCGTAACTTGAAGATTCCACAACATTCAACTATCTCGATTAGCACAAACGGTTTGAAAACAGAGCCGCCTATGATGATCGATCAATTCAAATCAAAGAAATGCGCCGACATAATTAAAAGAAGTAGGATTGCATTATATATATAAGAAGATAATAACAAAAGTATTATCGTAAGCATTATAATGCTTTATAGATTGCATTATAAGAAGCATTACAAAAATATTTTAACTACAAAAGACTAGCTAGCTACTCATCGTCGTGGGAGGGGGTGGCCGGAGGGTCGCTGCCGCCCCGCCGCGCTATCTCGGGTCTCGCCGAGCCGCAGACGGCTCGATCATTGCCCAGCCTCCCACTGTCGTGGATATCCTTCCGACGAGTCGCATCATCGCCGGGAGGAGGAGGAGGACGGGCGCTGGGCGCTTTTTCCTGGCGAGGGCGGAGGCGGAGTCGACGGACGGGCGGAGGAGGCGGAGTCGATCGGAGGAGCGCGGTGAGGCGGAGTCGACGGGAGGGGCGCGGGCGAGGCGGATGCGCCGGCCGAAGGAAGCGGAGAAGCTGTGGAGATGGCGCCACAGAGCGCCAGAGTATTGGCGCATGGTCATGTCAAGTGGTTTGGGCGGAGGTGGCAAGATTGGTGAGCTGAGCTATCTGAGGAGCTCTTTGGAGGAGCCATTGGAGGAGGAATTGAGGTTGTGGAGCTCATTGCCGGAGGAGCTCATTGCGCAAACTTATGCTTCGAAGTTCTGCTCGAACTGGGAAGACGTAAACGATCAAGCGATTTAATAGATAACAATCCCGGTTGGTGTATCCAACCGATCGATAAACATCATCCTGCTGATACAACAACCGGATCGATGGTTTCGATTTGGCGCCTGGAATCGGGAGCCCTAGGTATTATAGTCCCAGTGGATACACCAACCGGATTATTTATTGAAAAAGAATTCGTTAAACACAGAAATTAAAAAAGGCTAAAAAATCATTTAATGAAACAATCGTTAAAAACAAAATAAAAAAGAAAGAAAAAGAATTCGCTAAACACAAGAAATTAAAAAAGGAAGAGCTAGATGGCGCGAAGGGCTCGAACCCGAGACCTCACGCTAGGGGAGCCCGCGCCAAGCGCCTGTATAGCCAAGTGGGAGAAAGAGTTCACATCGTCCCGTTGAAGACACGAACCGACCGATAGTGCTTAGGGCTACGCCGGCCGACTCATTAGCCCCTGCAGTATCCAACCGACATCGATGTGAAGAATCACCCCGCTGAAGACACCAACCGGACCGACAGTGCACCTATAAAGCCCTCCCCGCCTTTCTTCCCCAATATTTGCTACTTCCCGCCATTGTTCCTCAATCTCCTCCTCCCGCTGCTTGCAAAGACCTTCGACGACTTCGCCTCCAACGACTTCGCCGCCTGCTGCCCTCCTCGCCCGACGACCCCACCGCCACTGCCTCGCGCACAAGACGAAAGCCATCGTTGCCCTCGCCTAACGACTCCTCGCCGCTGCCCTTCCTCGCCCGACGACTCCCCGCTGCTGCCGCCTCGCCATGACAGCCACTATCGCCTCGCCACATGTAGCCATCAGGTTGCCCTCCTCCGACGACCCCATCGCAGCGCCCGACGACGCCGCCATTGTCCTCCTCGCCGGACGACCTCGCCCGTTTTCCTACCTACGGTAGAGCCTCCGCTTTGTATGAGCAAGAACCGTAAAGCCAACCTAGGTTTAAGTGGTAGCCATTCGATTGATTCGGGATCGAGGGAGTATGCCGCCTTGCTTGTTCAAGCTCGCTCGAGAGAGCTGTCGACGACCAAGAATCCCAACGAATTTCTGTCGATTTACTTGACCGCCATTTTGGCAGCCGGTGGAGACGAGGCCGTAATGGCCAACTACCTCCCGACCGTGCTGGACGGCGCCGCTCGAACCTGGCTCTTCAACCAGAAGCCCGGCTCTTTCCGATCATGGAGCCAGATCCAGAGTGCCCTCCGCTCCAACTTCTAGAGTTGTTACGAGCGGCCGGGAAGGGAGAAAGACCTGGATCGTGTTATCCAGGGAAAAAATGAGCCACTTTGCAATTTCGTGCGGCAATTCATCCGCACGAGGAATTTGATCCCGAGTGTCTCTGACGAGGCCGTGATCAAGGCCTTCAAGTTCGGTGTCCGTGATCGGCGCCTCACCGAGGACCTGGAAATCACGACGAGGCTCAGCGTCAACAAGCTATTCCACATGGTGGAGCGGTACACGAACGCAGACGACGCGGTCCGCTGGAAGCGCGACTACGACCAAGGTAAGCTTGGCCTAAACTCTGGAGAGGCTGGCCCGTCCAACTCCAAAGGCGCCGACCTGGGTCCAACCGCCAAAAAGTGGAAGAGGGATCGCAAGAATGGCGGTGGTCAGCCACGTGTGATCGTCTCGGTGAGCGGCCAGCGTGAAGTCCTAGAGGTGCGGGAACCAGCTCAAGAAGAGGCTCGACCTTGCCAAGGCTAGCCTCAACCTCGACAAGCGCCGCATCGACCCCAGCAGGGGAATTGTCAACCTAGGCCTCAGCGGGCCAATACTCGGTCGCAGGGCGCCGAAGGGCACCCCAGGTTCGATGATGCGAAGTTTTGCCTATTCCACAGGGCTCCGGGCCACGACCTGCGGAGCTGCAGGGCTTGGCAGAGCAAGCTAGACGCCTTCTATGATGGGCGTGGTGAGATGCCCACACTCTCAAAGGAAGGCGAGCAACCAGACAGGGTAAATACCGGGGCAGACCTTGACGACCTCGACCTGGAGTTCGAGTAGGGCGACCGCCGGATCAACGTCATCTTCGGCGGCTCGTCAGCCTAACAATCTCAGCGCGAGCTCAAGGCTGCTTCCCACACCGTCTATTAAGTTACTGCCGGGAGGCCCGTCGAGCAGCACTGCAAGTGACCTTGGACCACTATCACTTTTTCATCGGAAGACGCTCTCCCAGGTATGGCCAAAGACCTGAAAACCGCCTTGGTCGTGACCCCGACCATCAGCAATACCATGGTCGGGCACGTCATGATCGACAGGGGCAACTCCCTTAATCTACTCCAAGCTAGCGCACTCGATCGAATGCAGATTCCCCGGTCAAAGGTCAAGAGCATAGCGGTTTCGTTCTTCGGAATCGTTCCTAGGAGCTCGACCACCCCTCTTGGGCAAGTGGTCTTGCCCGTCACCTTTGGCGACTCGGACAACTTTCGCACCGAGCTAATCACCTTTGAGGTGGTCGAAGGAGATCTCCTATACAACGCTAACCTCGGGCGACCAGTGTTGATCAAATTCATGGCGCCAACCACTACGGCCATCGTTGTATGAAGTTGCTGGCCCTAACAGATATCAATCTGCAGTGCGGCGATCTCAAGGCGATGGTATAGGTGTGAGACCAAAGCTTTGGCCCTCGCCGGTATGCTGCCTCAGCGAGGTCCTGAGGCAAATGTGAAGAATGCTCGTCAGAAGGCGGCAATCCACCCATTGGTCTCGAAGGTCAGTGCCCGAAGAGGGTGACTCGACCAGGTGTGTTCACATCTTGGCCGAGCTGAGTTCCAAATAGGAACTCGAGCTCATCACCTTCCTCCGCGCCAACAAGAGCATATTCGCTTGGGAGCCGGCAGACATGCCAGGAGTCCCAAGGGAGGTGATCGAACACAAACTGCAGGTCAAGCCAGATTGCCGACATGTGCGCCAGAAGCTGCATCGATTCTCCCCCAAAATGGTTGCTGTAATCAAGGAGAATCTCGATAAGCTGCTGAAGGCCGGGTTCATTCGCGAGATAGATCATTCCGAATGGTTGGCCAACCCGGTCATCGTGAAGAAGAAAGGCGGGAAGTGGAGGATGTGCGTGGATCACACGAGGTTGAACTCGGCGTGCTCGAAGGACAACTTTCCTCTCCCGTGCATCGACCAGATCGTCGACTCCACCGCGAATGCCAAGATGCTAAGTTTCTTGGACGCCTATTCTGGGTATCACCAGATCAAGCTAGCGGTCGGCGATGAAAGCAAGACATCGTTCATCACACCGTTCGGAACCTACTGTTACACAACCATATCGTTTGGTCTCCGCAATGCCAGCGTAATGTTCCAGCGCCTGATGACCAAGACATTCAACCCTTAAATCGGCCGCAACCTCGAAGTCTACGTAGACGACATCATCGTCGAGAGCTCCTCCGAAGACAACCACATTCAAGACCTTGAGGAGACCTTTGCCAACCTAAACAGGCATAGGATTAAGCTTAATCCTGAGAAATGCTTGTTCGGTGCTGCTTCAGGAAAAGTGCTCGGCTACATGATCGGGGGCTCAGGAGTTGGTCCGAATCCGGAGAAGATTGAGGCGATCGAGAAAATGGCACCCCCAACCTCGGTAAGGCAAGTACAATGCCTCACCGGCCACATGGCCGCCCTCAGTCGGTTCATCTCGAGGCTTGGCAAGAGTGGGTTGCCGTTCTTCAGAGCCCTACGCAAATAAGGGAGTTTCGAGTGGACACCCGAAGCGCAGCAATCCTTCGACGAGTTGAAGGTATACTTATCAAGCCCACCTTTGCTTACAACTCCACAGCCAGGCGAGAAGTTGCTGCTCTACCTCGCCGCTACCGCCCAAGCCGTCAGTGCTGTTTTGGTGGCTGAGCAGGATGCAAGGCAGCACCCGATCTACTATGTCAGCGAGGTCCTACATGGCCCAAAGGAGCGCTACCCACAGGTTCAAAAACTACTGTACGCTCTCGTCATGGCTTCCCGCAAGCTTCGACATTATTTCCAGGCACACTCTGTGGTCGTCCCGAGCAACTTTCCACTCGAGGAAATCTTAAGGAATCCAGAGGCCGGAGGTCGCATCGCCAAGTGGGCCATGGAGCTAGCGGTGTTTGATGTTCAGGTCGTGGCTCGCACGGCCATCAAGTCGCAGGTGCTTGCCGACTTCGTGGTCGAGCAGACATCGCAACCCGCTTCCGAGCTCGGGGTCGAGGAGGAGAAGCCCTGGATCATGTACTTTGACGGCTCGAGATCCTTCAAGCGCTCGGGAGCTGGAATCCTCATTCTCACCCTGCGTGGTGATCAGCTAAGGTACGTTGTTCGTTTCGGGTTTCCAGCGACCAACAATGTGGTAGAGTATGAAGCTCTTTTGGCGGGTCTTCGAGCCTGCAAAGCGCTGGGCACGCGCCGGTTGATTGTCAAGGGTGACTCCCAGCTCGTTGTCAATCAATTCAACAAGGACTACCAGTGCTCGGGAGACTCGATGGTCAAATACCTCGCCAAGGTACGTAAGATGGAGAAGTGATTTCAGAATCTAGAACTCAAACACATGCCCAAGAAGGACAACTCCAGTGCCTATTTTCTCTCCAAGCTCGGCTCATCCGATGACGAGATTCCTTCAGACGTCATCCTGGAAACCTTGGCGGCGCCTTCGATTTTTGATCAAGAGGTATCAGTCATCATCATTGAAGGTACTCCCTCATGGGCTGAACCAATTCACAATTTTCTTGCGCGAGGCGAGCTTCCATCCGACCCTGCCAAGAGGAGCAGGATCAAACGTCGGGCGTGTTCATACAAGCTCGTTGATGGTAAACTTTATCGTCAAAATGTTTCTGGAGTCCTGGCAAAGTGCATCACCGCAGAGGAGGGTAAGTATCTGCTAAACGACATCCACTCAGGCCTCTGTGGAGCGCATTCTTCTTTCAGGATGATGGTCGGAAAGGCCTTCCGCATGGGGTTCTATTGGCCAATGGTGCTTTAGGATGCTCGCGACATCGTCCGCACCTGTCGAGCCTGCCAGTTTCATGTACGAAAGTCGCACCAACCTGCCTATGCACTCCAGACCATCCCACTCGCTTGGCCCTTCTCGACCTGGGGTCTAGACATCCTCGGCCCTTCCCCCAGGCGGTCGGCGGGAAGAAGTTCTTGTTCATCACCATTGACACCTTCACCAAGTGGATCGAGGCTGAACCCGTTTCGACCATCACGGCTCATGCGGCTGTCAAGTTTTTCCACTTGTTCGTGGTCACCAGGTATAGAGTTCCATGCGAAATCACATCGATAATGGAACACAATTTGCCGTTGAACTGCTCCTGTGAATATTGGCGAAGACATTGGCACCAAAGTGTGTTATGCTTCGGTGGCCCATCCACAAAGCAATGGAGCAGTAGAACGCGCCAACGGACAGATCGTTCAAGGCGTCAAGAAGTGAGTATCAGATGAGCTCGAATGACACGGCAAGACCTGGGTGGACGAACTTCCCACCGTCTTATGGTCTATTCATACCACGGTCAACCGAGCAACAGGGTCCACACCCTTCCAAATTAGTATTCGGATGCACCAAGCCATCCCCGCCTCCGGAGGTCACACTGGCTCGCTAGGGTCACTTTGGTCGACTGTGTCGACTTCAAGCAAGAACGGCCTCTTGACCTTACCTCGCGAGAAGAAGTAGAGTAAGATGTCGGTACGCTCGCCACGATCAACAGATACCTACAAGCTCTTCAGAGACATGCGCCTCGATCCGATTGCGACCTAGGGAGCTCCTTGTTGGGGACCTAGCCTTAAGACAAATCTGTGGCTCGCCCAAAGACCAACAAGTTATCCCCACTGTGGAGGGCCCCTCAGAGTTGTTTCAACAGACGCGAGGGCTTACTACCTAGCGATGCCCAATGGCGAGAGCTCTCTAGCTTGTGGAACATTGAGCGACCGAAAATTCTATGTGTAACATCTTTGTCTCAAATTTCAATAAAGCTGTTATTTAATTGTTATGTTGGTCTTTGTGTGTCCTCTCTTTATTCCATACTTCGTGCTGACTTGAGTTCGAGATTTCTATGAATCCGACCTGCGTACAAGTGCTCTTGGTCTTGGCCCGAATGTTGCGAGCTTAAAATTCACCCCCAGTGGTCGAGCTACCTGTAAGCCGAATCTCTTCGCATCCCAACTCCCCCTGTGCCAGGGTTCGAACCAAGCCCACATTTGGGACCAACGAGCAAAGCACGAATCGTGGTCGGGATTCGAAAGTCTAGCCTAGAAACGACCTTAACATCTTCGGGTCTACGCTTCACCCTGTGGGTCTCTATTGAGTTGTACTTAGCAAATTTCCCTATAGACTTTTTCTCGACCTTGCAGGTCAAAATTTTTGCAGGTCTCTGTGATTGCACCCAAGATCAGCATTCCTCGACCTTGGTCACAACGGGGGCTGGACAAGGGTATACTACCTTGAGAAAGGCTAAGTACACGACAAAAAATTCTTGTGTCCTAAACAAGGAACAAACATAGACACAAGTTATTTCTGGCAAAACAACTTTGTTTCGTTAACCTTTTATCTTATAAGAATTATGTTTACAAGTTGGCAGTCCTAACCCTATCTACCGGTCGGCCATATCTCGAGCAAGCTTCTCTTGCTCAAGCTCGGCAACCTTAGTCCTCAAGGTCGATAGCTCACCCTAGATTCGAAGGGCTTCGTTGGCCGAGTCGAAGGTGCGGCGACGCTCATCTTGGAGTTGGGCCAGAGCACTCTTCACCGCCTTGGTCGCCCGTCCCAGCTTCTCCTCGAGTTCCTTGACTTTGGCCTCGAGCTCGACAGAAGCCTTCGCCAGGATGGTCGCTTGGTCCGCAACCGCCTTCTTCAACTCCTTCGCTTTGGCTTGTTCGACCTCGAGCGCCTTGGTTGATCGCGCACGCTCCTCCTCCATGGCCTTGTACACGTGGTCGCGCTCGGTGCTGATGGCTTGCTCGAGCTCGGACGCGTGTGTGGCCTCGAGCGTCTTGATCGTCTAGCGGAGGGTGGCGAACTTGGCAGAGTGGGCCACTTCCTTCCCCACAGTGTCCTCTTGCTCGAATGCTAGGGTCTCCTCGATCCTGAGCCGGTACGTGTCCCGCTCCTCCGCCAAGTCGAAGAAGACCTTCAGCGCATCGGAGTGCGCCTGAAGATCTTGCAGTCCTTGGGCCACGAGGTTGATGGCCTGTGAATTTCAAGGAAAACAATGTAAGTCTTTGATAAAAAGATTCGAACTAAGATTGAACAGGTGCCGGAGGAAGTCTCGTACCTGGCTAAGCCGACCTTCGAAGGCCACGCGACGAGGCTCGGCCAGGCTCTGCTGCTCGACAAGCCGGCAAAGTGTTGCCCCTAATCGGCGCCAATGCGCCAAGTGAGGTCCCTGCACTTCGTTCGTGGCGGCCTCACCTTGGTCTCCCTCTAACTAAGGGCATGACTTGCCCTCAAGTTCGACTCTGCCCTCCGGATCAACCACGACCTCCACGGTCGGTGCATTCTCAGCTCCCTCCCCCGCGGAGGCCCTGGCCGGGTCCTCAACAAGGCCCTCCGCGCTGGCCTTAGCCAGATCGTGGTCGACCTCCATGGCCATGGTCGCTCCGACCTCCGTAGTCGGGACGACCACGGCAGGCGTTGTTTGGGCAGCCTCATCCACGGCGGCTGGAGCGCCCTGAGTGTCGTCTTCAGTGGTGGTCTTGGTTGGGGAGGGGGCGACTTCGGCGATTTCGGTGTCGTCGGCTTCGTCTTCGCCAATTGCTAGCGAAGTTTCGTCTGCAACTGGGTCGTAGACTCCTTGGTCGAATTCGTCGATTGCGACCCAACTCTACGGGCCCACACAGGTGAGACCCTGGTCCGAAGATCGACGTGGCACCAGCTCGAAGGAGGTCTCCTCCTCTTCCTCGGACTTAGACTTGCCCTGGACAACATGCATTGTCAGGTTGGGCAAGCGTTGAGCTCGATTGCTCAAGGTCTACGATAAACAAAAACAACTAAGCTAAAGGCAGCAAAGACCACGCAACTGAAGGAGAAATAGGTACCTGGGCCATTGGCCTCTACCTCGTAGGAGGCTGGCGGGTACCCCGGCGTCCCGAGGGTGAGGCAGCATCCCTCCGTCGGGTGCCGCGAACTGGGGATCCCGGAGCCCGCAGTGGCTCCAGGTCGTCCGATTCAGAGGGCGGGGGACCTTGTGATCGGGACCCCTGGGTCGCCCGACAACTTGAAGTCCTGGCGGCGTCCGCAGCTCGTTGCTGCTGCGTGGAGAAAGAAGAAGTTAGAGAAAAGATTGCCCAAAAGCAACAAGCTCGGGGGCTTGACCATGGGAAAACTTACCACTGCACGGTCGCCCCACTCGACATACTGCTTCTTCGGAGCCCGGTCGCTTGCTCTGCCCGGGGGCGGCCTCTTGCCCACCTTTTTGCCCTTGTTCGCCCGGGCAACGGCATCATTCTTCTCGCTGTATCAAACAGCTCTTGGTGGTCCTGCAAGCATATCCAGGGGTCAAAGGAGGTTTTAAAATAGTCATGAGCTGAAGCCATGCTTGAAGCGACTTACCTCGGCTTTCCAGTGCAGCATGTTCCTCGGGACGGGGTCGTCGATGGTGTAGTCGTGCACTGCCTTCCCGAACGTCTCGGTCATCCTGGCCGTGATCCAGGATTCTTTCGTCGCTGCCAGAGGCAGGATTGTCAGGACAGTTCAAGATTTGAACTCGAATGAACTTCGAAGGAAGGAGACTTACTAGACGTCCCCTCGCGAGTTAGGTCATCGTGACTCGTGATCTCGAAGAATGGGTGCTCCCTCTTTCACAGGGGAAACACCCGATTCCGCAGAAAATCATTGGCGATGGCCTGTCGGTGAGGCCGCGTGTGGCGCAGATGTGGATGGCGGCGATGGCTTCCTCATCGACCTCCAGGTCGTCCGCCTCCGGGGTCTGCTTCTTCCCAATGATGGAGGTCCCGTCGTAGGGCAACGTGCCGTCTTCCCCCCTCTTCAAGTAGAACCAGCGCTCGGTCCACATACCGAGGGAATCCCGAGCATGGACTGGGGGGAAGGACCAGGGAAGACCTGCCCGCAGCCGGAAGTAGAAGCATCCGACCGCGGGATCCTTCCCGGAGCGGAATAGAGAAAAGAAGCGGAAGAAAAGCGAGGGGGTAGGAAGTATTCCAAGGAACACCTCGCACAGGTGAGAAAAGATGGAAAGAAGTAGGATCGAGTTTGGCACCAGATTGATAAGCTCGATCTCGCATTGGGCGAGAACCGAGGCCACGAAGTCGCTCTCCGGTGTCTGCAGGCCGAAGAGCATGTAGTGCTCGGTGCTGACGAGCTCGTCGTCCTGAGGTCTTGGCTAAGTCTCTCTGCCCGGCAATCGCCATGTTGCCGGGTCCAGCAGCCTAAGGCCTTCGAGTTCCTTCAACTTCGTCATCGACATGGAGCTTCTTCCGAGCTTGGCCATAGGGAACTGTCTGAGGTCTGATTGTGAAGAGTGAGGTGGCTTGAGCAGGAAGGTTGAGGACGCAAGGGCTATGGGAAGGTTGAGAGTTTTCGAAGGCGTAACTTGTGAAATAACTACTGGCCCGGGTTTTATAACTTATGTTCGATGCCGAGTGGGATTCTCTCAAAAGCGTGCTTGGATTGCGATTCGACGCATAATTAATGAGTGCAGTGGTGGGTTGAGACGTTCTGATGTGTTTCATTGCCAAAGTTGTGTCCGCATTCAAGGATTTGAAGCCCAAGGGTCGCCAAGTGTTTAACACCGGAGCCCTTTTCGTTGGTCTCCGCCTGACCTCGACCTTGGGTCCGGGGCGGCTAGAAGACCATTTCCTCTCTCCATTTCATGAGGCTCGAGGTTGTTCCGAGCATATGTCATGACCTTGAGCCTCGGGGGCTAGCTGACGAGGACTGAGAAAACCTCTGACAAGTCAACATACGGTCAACAAGGGCCCCTGGCTCGAGCTCGGGCCGCGGCATCACCGAGCAAGTCCTAGGCTGCGCGGCTCCCTCTAGACCTCGAGCTCAAGAGTAAGGATCCAGCTCCTGCTCGAGAGGTCTAGCTCGGGAGCCAGAACGTGCGCCTGTTCGATGGTTACCAAGACCTTAAATGCAAGAGTTGAGGCTGACGTGGGCGGCAGATCAGGGACGGTTACTGCCACCTTCAATGCGCATGAAGCCACTACTTTCGGGAATCTCTCCCAGCCATTTCTGGTAATGGCCGGGAGAGGTATAAGACTCCACGAAGCTTTAGGACATCGACACACAAGACATCAACGTGCAATCCAAGCAATAGGACAGTAGCCATTACTGATACGCTCAAGCTTGAGCTATAGACCACCCCTGTATTCAAGAATAGTAAAGTTCTCCACCTCAGGGCAAGACTGGAGTAGAGATATTACCTTCACAGGGGTTTGAACTAGTATAATTCGCCGTGTCTCGCTCTCTGTCGTCTTCCCCCGACCAACAGCACAACAAACCCGATCTTTTAGTGAGTGAAGCTCGAATTGGGTCCCTCATACACACTAACCCCATTTCACATTTGCTGTCAGGTGATCCCGATCGTCGACAAGTCCTTATCTCATAACAAGTTTCACCCTGGCTTTGCTGATGGTAGAAGGGAACCCATCAAGCGCCAATACACACAGAAAACATGTAGGACCGACAATAGCAGAGGTGAATAGGAGCCTACACAAACAAAAGATTTTTGCAAATCTTTTCCCTCATGAAGACCACTGTACTTGCACTCCAATAGCTGTAAGGAGCTAAGAAGAACAAAGCCTAACCACTCACAAAGAATGCTCCAAGAAAAACCGAGCCAAATGGATCAGGACTAGGGTTCACAATCTCAATTTCGCTCGACATACTATCCCTAGCCGGAGAACAAAATTTTGGCAAGATCTCGGAAATTCAAACAAATTCTGGTTGAAATGCAAAAAAATACTATTTCAAATCTAGTTCTACAGCTCCTGGCCGAACCAAAATCTCGCCGGTTTTGCCAAGATCTCGGCAAAATTTCACGGTGTGAAATGCGGTCAAAACTTTGGCAAAAATTTTTGAAATTTTTTCTAGAGATCATTAACACATTGATGATGTTATCATAAAATTTTCATATAATTATGAATCTTGTGGAATTTTGAAAAATTCAAACATGATTACTGTCCTAATAAAACACTGATCGGCAATTTTGAACCGAAAGAAAAATAGGACAAACCACGTTAGAAATATTTGTAATTTTTTGTGCATGATTCTATCATATCAGTGGCTACAGTGGTGAATGATTGGAGTGAGCTACTCACTAAATCAAACCCTGATTGCATGACATAAATATCACTGATCCTTGATACTATGAAGCAACATCATCAGTAGCCAAGTGGTAAGGTCACAAACCTGCAAAAGAGAGGTCTTGAGCTCGAGTCTCCACCATAACATTTTTTTTCTAAGATTTTTTGGCACAGTTTGAGGGATGCAAAAATTTTCAAAATTTTTGTGGACAGTCATAATGTTTTTTCCAAGATTTTTTGGCATAGTTTGAAGGATACAAAAATTTTGAAAATTTTTGTGGACAGTCTTCAAGCATCCATGATCTTCTCATAAATTTTTTAGATCTGAATAAACCTAAAAAATTCCCAAAATATGTGACAGTACTACTGCACACTTTTCGGACTTTAGCGTGTGTGCTGCTAGAGTTTACTATTTTTCATTGACCAACCAAAACAAAGTAATTTTTTTTTGAAAATTTTATAAAAGGGTTATCAGGAAATTATTAAAGTTCTCCTAAAAATTTTAGGTCCTGATGAAACTGGGAAAAATTTATAAAATTCTAACATGGTTACTACCTCATTTATGATCATTCTGTTTTTTATTTTTTAAGTATAACAAATCAACTTAAAATATTTTGAAAATTTTCCTCTGTGATCTTACAGTTGTTAGAATGGTACCATAAAATTCTTCTATTATTTTATAAAAATCTAATAATTTTTTGCTGAAATTTTAAAATGTCACAAAAAATTGGTTTTTCGACAAATTATCATGGAAGATCACTTTTCCCAGGGTAATTGAGTTAAATCCGGTCAATTCCAGGTGTAAAAAATCAAATACTGGTTTGAAAACCCGAGATACCAGTTGGAGAGGGCAAAATCTCGCCGAAATAAACGAGATCACTATAGCAATTTGATTTTTTTTATTTTTAAATTCAGCCAGCAGGAATAATTTCGTTTGGGTCTGGAGGGCGAGATCTCGACGAGATACCATGAAATCTCGCTGAGATTTGTAACCTTGATTAGGACATGTCCGGCGATCAGACCGGAGTGCAATTGCCATCGGATCTCAACTTCATCCTGTTGTTTGCTGCTCATGTTAGTGGCCTACTATTTGGCGGTTAACTTGTACGTGAAATGACGATTCTATCCATTTTCTTCCTCATGTCATTTTAACTTAAATAACCTGGCAAGTGGACTTGATTCAGTGGAGATGAACGGTAGTGGCATACAAAGTCGTATGAGCGAGGAAGAAGAGAGGAGGAGGAAGAAGGGCTTTGACCAAGGGGTGTGACTGTCATTTTCTAAAAGACCGACAAGGTCATAAGGGCAAATGACAGTTGACTCATGGCAAAATGGCGAAAATGGCAAAAAGGAATGAAAATTGAAATCCGATGACAATAAAAGAAAGAGTAGTTTCGCGATGGCATTTTATAGATCTGGCCAACTTTCAATACAAACAAGGAATTTTCTCTTTTTATATCATCTTACCATTCTCGGGCAAACCAATGGGCATGCAATAAGTGCTCTTATAATAGCACAGTTTTTTAAGTATTTCCTAGTCATGTTTTTTTGTTAGAATTCACTAGAATTCAGAATGAGAATTCAGAGAATAGAACACAAGTATGTTCACACAAAAAGGCAAGACTCGTCGCAAAAGGCTATGTTCAGCGACAGGGGGTGGACTTCGACGACGTGTTTGCCCTTGTCGCCCGATTGGAGTCAGTACGGCTTTTACTCGCCATCGCTGCACATCAAACCTGGGAAGTACATCACATGGATGTCAAGTCAGCGTTCCTCAATGGCGAGCTCCAAGAGGAGGTCTTCGTCACACAGTCGACATCAACAACAAGGGCAAGGTGTACAAGCTCCATAAAGCGTTGTATGGGCTTCGGCAAGCACCACGGCGTGGAGCGTAAACTTGATAGCTCTCTGCTGTCTCTAGGATTCTACCGCAGCAGCTTAGAACATGGCATGTACACACGTGTCAAAAGAGGAGGCCGGCTGATTGTCGGCGTTTATGTCGATGACCTCATCATCACCGGTGACAGCACTAGTGACATTGCTCACTTCAAGATGGAGATGAAAAAACTCTTCAAGATGAGTGATCTGGGAGTACTCAAGTATTATCTTGGCATTGAGGTAACTCAAACCTCTGCCGGGATCTCGCTTGCTCAGACTACATATGCAAAGAAGATTCTGGGAAAGGCGAAGCTGTTGGGTTGCAACCCATCCCAGACTCCAATGGAGGTACGATTGAAGCTGAGCAAAATTTCTAGTTCCCCTCTTGTGGATGCCACTGAATTTCGTAGCCTCATCGGAAGTTTACGCTATCTCGTCAACACACGCCCTGACTTGGCATATTCAGTGGGTTATGTGAGCCGGTTCATGGAATCGCCTAGAGATGAGCACCTCGCAGCGGTACGGCGCATTTTGCGCTATGTGGCAGGAACAAGCTCTTGGGGAATCCACTATGAGGCTGGAAAGAAGGAGATACACTTGCTTGGTTACAGTGTAGTGACCTTGCAGGTGACACACATGACCGGAAAAGCACCTCCGGCATGATATTTTTCATCAACGGAGGTCCTGTTACATGGCAATCTTCCAAGCAGAAAATTGTGGCCCTGTCATCTTGTGAAGCAGAGTATATCGCAGCGGCAGCTGCAACGTGCCAAGGAGTTTGGCTGTCATGGCTCTTAGCTGATTTGCTTGGCCGCGACATTGTTGCACCAACGCTGCTGGTAGACAACCAATCCACCATTTCTCTCATCAAGAATCCGAGTGTGCAAAAAAAGCTGATCGAAGTCACGTTCATGGGTACTGCAGAACAGCTTGGAGACATTTTCACCAAGTCCCTCGGCAGAATCAAATTCCATGAACTTCGATCAAAGATTGGCGTTTGTGATCTTAACAAGAGCAGCAAGATTTAGGGGGTGATTGATACAATAACTCTAGCTGCTCGTTATCTGTTCTCTTTTCGTTTCGTATTCTGTAAGACATGCAGTCACCTTGGGAGACATGCAGTCTGAACTTTCATCGGTTTCATACTAGTAATTGAAAGGTCTTTCGGTTTGTAATAGCTCCTATATATATAGATGAATGAACAAGCAAATGACTATGCCAGTTCGCAGCACATACTTGTGTTCTATTCTTTGAATTCTAGTGAATTCTAACATTTTTTTCATGTAAATCTTTCCCTTCCCATCCTACAAACCTTGCGAACCAGGTTATGGCAGACCAAAGTTGCAAAGGATTCCCAAATGGCTAGTTTTTTCGTTGTTATTTAAACATGCAAAGGTTTAATTTATGCATATTTGAATGCCAAAAGCTAGGTTTTTATGAAATCACTGCGTTTGATTATAGTGTATTTTTTTATGATAACAGAAGTTCAGAACTATATATTGTTAGTAGTTCTTCGAGTGTTTTTATAAACATCTGATGTAGTTTTGCTGTTCCAGGTTTTAGAGACGTATTACATTGTTATACTACAATTGTCCAAGAATATGATTGCTGGTAAGGGAACCCTCGTATTGTTTGTGAAGTCCCTATAGACAAGCTGCCAACATTAAAACTCTTTCCCTGTTTACGCCAAAACAGAGTTGTAGGTTAGAGCTTGGGATATCTATTACAACAAAATTATGCCGTTGTTTTATCTGATCATTTTGTTTTGCATGCTTAGTCTTTTCTTTTCCATGCTCCATTAGAAATTTTGGATATTCTTCAGTTGATACCAGACCACCATACTCCTGGGCTCTATATTTGTATTTATTTATTGTATTATACCTTTATATACTCAAGAGTCTCAGCTACCTGTTTTAGAGGCTTTCCCTAGGGTTGTGTTGTGTGCTAGCTCAACAGTTACACATCTCTTTAGTAGGGCTCTCCCATACTGTTGCCAGTCAAAAAAAAGTGACATCTATCCATATCACTATGTTCTACATGGTTCAGTAAGTTTTTTCTTAATCAAGGGAATCTTCTTCTTTGGCTAACAACTTACAAACAGAGGTTATAGAATCTAGCATCCAGAACAGAGGAACTTACTGTTGGAAGTCACCGAAGTTTCTCACTGCCGGTGAACTCGGGAATGCGCACTCAAGAACACGTTTGGACACTTAGTGTTTTGGTGCTGCAAAAAGGCAGCCATTTTCGTTGTGTATTGCAGAATTTAAAGGAACAAAACAAGCCTAAACATGGCAGCTAATCCGCCTGCATGTGCGGCACGATCGCATGGTGGCCGCACCATCCCACGACCAGCGATCGGGCCGCGCCACTCCCGCATGAACTCTGCACACGTCGAGTGACAAGAACGCGCGGACGAACGGCTATTCTGTTGTCTACTCCATGACTAAAACAAACCCAAAAAACTGACAACTAACAGCTGACTACAGAAGGAAATACGGTGAGGCTGGAGTAGATACAACACTTCTCCCCCCTAATCCTTGTACTCACCGATAGATTTGACTCCAATTTGAGCTGGCAATTCTTGAAATTGAACACGGCCGAGGGCCTTCGTCATAATATCAGCAGAAGCTGCTGCTCTGTCGAAGTATGCCGGAGAACGATCTGACCCGCATCGATGCACTCCCGAATGTAGTGAAATCTTGTATCAATATGTTTGCTCCGGTCGTGGAAGACGGGGTTCCAGCTCAAGGCGATGGCGGAGTGGTTGTCCACCTTCAATTCAGGCGTCCCCGGCTCAGTGCCAACCATGTCGATCACAAGCCGAGATAGCGGACCGCTGGCATGCGCCGTTGCAACAGCGATATACTCCGCCTCGCAAGAGGAGAGTGCCACCACCTTCTGCTTGGATGACTGCCAGGTTACTGGGTTTCCTCCAATGAAGAAGACGACACCTGTTGTGCTCTTTCGAGTGTCGATGTCACCGGCCATGTCGGCGTCGCTGTAGCCGATCAGCTTGGCATGTCCTTCTTCATGCTTGATGTAGAGAATACCATAGTCCCGCGTGCGATACGTCTGAAAGCAGCGCTTCACTGCAGCCAGGTGATCCTCGTGCGGCGACTCCATGAAACGGCTAAGGTACCCCACGGCGTAGGCGATGCCGGGCCGTGTGTGCACCAGGTACCGGAGACCTCCAATTATGCGGCGATATTCAGTGGTGTTTGCAACTGGAGAGGCGCTCACCTTACTCAACTTCGACCTGGGCTCCATGGGCATCGCGCACGGGTTGCAGGTGCTCATCCCACTACGCTCAAGCAGCTTGCCAGCGTACGCGGTCTGGCACAGTGAGATACCACTGGCGCTCTGCCGAACCTCAATGCCTAGGTAGTATGAGAGCATACCCAGGTCACTCATGAGGAATACGCGCTTCATCTCGAGCTTGAACGCCGCGATCTCGTCCCTGTTGATACTGGTGATGATCAAGTCGTCAACGTAGACGCCCACCACCAACCGCGATTCCCCCCTGCGCCGTGTGTAGATCCCGTGCTCAGATTTGCTCCTCTGGAAACCAAGTGACGCCATGGACGTGTCCAGCTTGGCATTCCAGGCCCTCGGTGCTTGACGAAGACCATACAAGGCTTTGCGCAGGTGAAGTACCTTGTGCTCGCTCCCTCAACAGTGAAGCCCGGCGGTTGGGAGACGTACACCTCCTCCTTGAGCTCGCCATTTAGGAAGGCACTTTTAACGTCCATATGATGGACCTCCCATTGCTGGTGAGTTGCCAGAGCGAGGAGGGCGCGTACTGACTCCATGCGTGCCACGGGAGTGAAAACTTCATCGAAGTCGATGCTGGCACGCTGGACGTAGCCTTTGGCCACCAAGCGAGCCTTGTGGCGCACGATGTTGCCGGCCTCATCGCGCTTGACTTTAAAGACCCACTTGAGCCCGATCGCTCGGTGCCCAGCGGAGAGCGTGGTGAGCTCCCAAGTGCCGTTGTCCTCGATCGACGCATCTCCTCGCGCATCGCCTGTCACCAGCAGGCCTCGCGCTCTGCCTCACCGAATGAGGCTGGCTCGTCAGCTGTGGTGAAGAGAAGTTCGTCGTCGAGCACCCTGGGCACGAATCCAGGTGGCGAGGCTGGCCCGAGTATCGCATCCATGGTGCGGTATCGGAGTGGCGCGTCGTCATGATTCGCGTCGAGGTCTGCCTCCTCATCCTCTAGTGGTGTCACGAACTCAACCGGCTCGGTTGCCGGTCAGGGGACATTTGGTGTCCCTCGTGGCGTTGGTGGAGCGGACATTTCTGGCGAGGACGACCCTAGTGCGGGCGAGTCTAGCGGCACAGCTGGTGCAGGCAGACCCGTTGAGGCTGGTCCCGAAGCGGACGTGGGCGCGGGTGATGCTGGTGCAGGCGACCATGTGCCAACCGCGTCGTGCATGCTGGACGTGTGCTCGACGTCGTACTCCACCGTGAATGGGTGGCCGTTGCCTCTAGCATCCATAGAGTCTGGTCCCTAGCTCCACTGCGCACCTTCATCGAAGGCGACATCGCGCAACACTACAACGCGCCCAGTCACCGGGTTGTAGCACCGGAATGCTTTGGACCCTAGTTCGTAGCCGATGAAGATGGTGGGTGTGCTGCGGTCGTCAAGCTTCTTCAAACCGAGGCGCGTGTTCTTGACATGGGCGATGCAACCGAAGGTGCGAAAGTAGTGGACCGCCGGTTTTTCTCCATGCCATGCCTCGTATGGCGTCTTGCCTTCAAGTGCGCGCGTCGGCGCACGATTGAGGATGAAAACCGCCGTTGTGATAGCTTCACCCCAGAAGATGCCCGGCAGACCCTTACTCTTAAGCATGCATCGCGCCATCGCCACGATGCTCTGGTTGCGCCGCTCGACTACCCGTTACATTGCGGAGAATAGAGGCGGTGGTGGCCGACTCCGATCGGTGCAAGTACTCACGAACTTCGTGAGGTGAACTCCCCCCCACGATCAGTCCGGAGCACCTTCAACTTGCGGCTGGATTCAACTTCCACCGCCGCCTGGAAGTGCTTGATCGCCGCCAGTGCCTGATCCTTGCTGGTGAGGAGGCGGAGCCACATGAAGCGACTCATATCATCCACGAGGAGCAAGAAGTACCTGTTGCCGCTCGGGGTTGAGGGCAAGATGGGGCCACAAAGGTCCCCGTGAACCAGGTCGACGACGTGAGTAGCCCGCCGCCGTGCTTGATCCGGGAAGGGAGCGCGTTGCTGCTTGCCGGCGAGGCAGCCATCGCACACCTGGTTGGCTTGATTCAAGGGCGGCAGGCCTCGCACTAGCCCTTCCCGGGCGAGTTTGTGCAGGTTGTCGAAGCTGAGGTGGCATACCGGCCATGCGAGCGAGCAACCTCGGTTGCCACCGCCAGGCACACGAGCCACCGTCTGCGCCTCCGGGATGTAGAGCCGCGACTCCGTCGCTTCACTCGTGCGAGCAGTTTCCCCTGCGCGTCGTAGATGCGCAGGAGGCCGGAGTCGATATCGACGCGGCAGCCAGACTTGTCCATTTGTCCCATGCTCACGATGTTCACCGTCAGCCGGGGTATGAAATACACCTCGGTCAACGCACGATGCTCACCGTTCTTGCAGTTGAAGACAACGGTGCCACGTCCCTCGATCTCCACAACGGAGCCATCTCCAAACTTGATGGAGCCGCATACGCCGGCGTCGAGCTCGGAGAAAGCAGATCGCTCGCCGGTCATGTGATTTGTTGCACCGATATCCAGGACCCAGCGCAGAGGATCACGATCCTCCCTAGGCCCGAGCTGCGCGAAAACTTTCGCCTCGATGAGCTCGACATGGCGTGTAGCCATCGGAGAGGTGCGCGGTGTGGAAATGGGGGAAGAGAGAGTACCGACCGCCATCATCAGTGTAGCCTCGTCCTCTTCACCCTCCACGTGATGGGCCTGGTCCTGCCTCTTGGGCTTGCTGCGGCAGTCCTTGGCCCAGTGGCCCGCCTTCCCATAGTTACGGCAACGGTCAGCCGCGTCCTCCGTTCTCGGCCCACCAACGCCGCTCGCGCGTGGATCGGACGTCTTGTTGCTGCGGCCACGGCCGCGCCGGATCTTGCCGCGCTTTTTGCTGCTGCCGGAAGCCCCGCCATCACCGCTATTGCGCAGCTTGAGGCGGGCTAGCCAGTCCTCCTCCGCCATGAGGAGGCGCCCTTGCTTGTCGTAAACTGGAGCCGCTGGTGGCGCCGGCTTCTTCTTCCGCTGTTCGATGGCACGGAGGCGGCCAGTCACCTCCTCGATGGACAGCTCGTCGTCGTCGAGCAAGGTTTCGATGGAGCAGGTGATCTGCTCCAGATGATCTGGGACCACCTGAAGCATCTTCTTCACAACCTCGGCGTCGGTGAGCTCGCCACCGAGGGTGCGGATGTTGTTGGTCAGACCGACGGTGCGCAAGGAAAAATCGTCAACGGTCTCGCCCTCCTTGAAGGCGAACTTCGCGAAATCCTTGGCAACCAGGCGGCGTTTGCCTCGGCGGGCGCCATGCGCGCCGAGCGGGCGGTCTTCCAGCGTTCGGGCGGCGGGCGTCCTCTTGCGACCAAGCGAAGCCAGCATGTCGGACGGCACAGAGCGCAGAATCGCTGCCAGGGCGAGCCTGTCCTCGCGGTACTCAATGACGTCGTCTTCCTCCGGCTCGACGGCGTGCCACAGACCAGCGGCCTCCAGGTTCACCCGCATCAACAGCGCCCACTCTGAGTAGTTGGTGCGGGTGAGTGTCGGGTACTGGATGGAACCGCTGCCAGGCTCCTTAATGAGTTCGATGACTACCTCGCCGCGCCGGCGTCCACGACGCCGCTCTGGAGACGGCGAGGCACGGCGACGCAGAGGCGGCGATGGGGATCGATCGCCGCACACCGGAGCAGAGCAGAGGGAACATACGGACATTGCCGGTCCTAGGAAATGGTTAATGAGCTCTGATACCAAATGTTGGAAGTCACCGAAGTTTCTCACTGCCGGTGAACTCGGGAATGCACACTCAAGAACACGTTTGGACACTTAGTGTTTTGGTGCTGCAAAAAGGCAGCCATTTTCGTTGTGTATTGCAGAATTGAAAGGAACAGAACAAGCCTAAACATGGCAGCTGATCCGCCTGCATGCGCGGCACGATCGCATGGTGGCCGCACCATCCCACGACCAGCGATCGGGCCGCGCCACTCCCGCATGAACTCTGCACACGTCGAGTGACAAGAACGAGCGGACGAACAGCTATTTCGTTGTCTACTCCATGACTAATACAAACCCAAAAAACTGACAACTAACAGCTGACTACAGAAGGAAATACGGTGAGGCTGGAGTAGATACAACACTTACAACCTGCGTCGATTCCCTATAGACGGACGCAGAGGCGAATGATATCGTCGACGACGGTGGAAATCGGAACGTCATGAAGAAGGTGAATCATCTCTAGCTAAACGTCACATGCAGCCGGCGTTAAACGTCAATTGAAGCTTAGATGGGCTGATGGGTTGGGTTTTGTGCCTCGGCTAACATGGACAGCATTGCAGCATGTTATGCTTTGTTGGCTACCAGTCAGACGTCCGATTTTTTGTTTTTCTTCGGACGCCCGCGAAACATTTTTTTCTACACGTGCAACATTTGTTACCAACGCGTGTAACATTTTTTTTGAACGCTTGCAACATTCCTATACTGTAGCAAATTTCACTGTTTGTCGAAGGAAAATGTTGCACGCGTTGGTAGAAAATGTTGCACGCGTAGAAAAAAATATTGCGGAGTGTTAGGACGTCCGATACCTAGCATTACCGAAGAAAATAACACTTATTGCAGTTAGTGGGAATCAATTGTTTAAGTATATATGATAAGTTCACATGTAAATGCTTTGAGCAACCCATCTTCTACTAAAGGAAAGATTGGACTTAACCTTTCTATATATGTACTAGATGAAACCCCACGCATTGCAGCACGAATTTGGAAGATAAATGTTGTGATATAGAGCAAAAGTAAAAAAAGAGAACACAAATACCACATAAAGTAGTAGAACAAAGCTTGGATTCGGATGTTAGAAGTGAAACAAATAATTATATACCATCAAGAACATTATCAAGTGAAGGGAATTAGTTGCTGACACCGTAGAGTAGAGAAATGAAGAGTAGCACTGTATTTTGTCTATTTTGAACTTCCGTAGGTAACATTTCAGCAGGACACCAAAAGTGATCGGCCGATTGTTATTCACATGGAGCCACACATGTATGAGAAACATAGAAGTAATTATAATCAAACCCCAGCTAACATCCCAATAGTATCAACTATTCCCCATCACTACCAAATCCTATCACGCCGCCACTGTGAGAGCTAGGCCCTGTATGGGACAGATTCTGACTGTACCGATTTTTATTCTCTAAGAAGTTGGTGGGTGACATCTTTTGATTTTATGTACAAATCTATTACTAATTGTGAGAGAAGCTATTGAAAATCCTCCCGTTTAGCAAATAATCTATTTTTCTTTTAAGCAGAAGCTGTCCTGAACAGTCTAGTCTACCAGCACGTTGAGCTACACGCCGTGGTCAGCCTGTGTCACATCTCTATCATTATGCTTGGCCTACATTAGCACCAGGGTTCACAGACACACACTTGGCCGAGTTTTGCCTTAGCTTGTGTAGTGCCTCCCCAATCGTGCTTCGCTTTCGATACACCCTCGACTCCGCCGCCACAGTCAGCTGTTAAGGCAATATCCTGAATTACCTAATATAAGAGATTGCTAATACCTTGTATAGAAGTTGCCTTGTATAGGCTTTCCTTGTATGTCCTCATATTCATGTATATATACTGGCCATTGGCCTCATGATCAATACAAGTGCTATTTATAACATGGTATCAGAGCCACGTTTAGGGTTAGGTTCCTCACCAGCGTTGCACTTGCTGTCGGCCTCTACTCCGGCGCTGTGCGGACACCCGGCGTCATCCTCGGCATCGGTCGCCTCTGCGGCTCCCTGTGCCGTATCGTGATCTCCTCGGTCGACTCCGGTCGACGCCCTTGGACCGCCGTCTTCCTTTTGCACCTCGGACTACACCGCCGGTCTTCATCGCGAGTCGCGGCCGCCTGCTCGGCCGCTCGGATCTTCCGCCGCCGGCCCTCTGCCCATGCGCCGGCCGCATCGGTCCGGCCTTCCGGCTCAATGCCTCAACTATTGGCTCGCCTGCACCGGCTTCACCGATTTGTCCGGCGTCTCGGCCTGCTCGCCGCACTCCGCACCGCCTCTCGCAGCCGGCGCCGGCCGCCCGCGCCCATGTGGTCTCGCCCGAGCGCCCGTGAAGAAGCACCAGCCGATCGATTTTCTTCATCCGGACATCAAACGAAGCTCTTAACCGGATTGGATTTCATTTCTTGGAGTCACGAGATGTTGGCTCTCTTCGGCTCAGGCTTTTGCATCTAGGCCATCCAAGTTCCGAGGTATTCATAACACCTTAAAAAAAATGTCATCGTCTACTGGTTTTTCTTCGGGGGTTGTTTCTGTTCCTCGTTGTCCAGTTATCTTCGATGGTCTCAATTATTGAGACTGGATTCTTCATATGTGTCTTCACATGCGTGGTCAGCGCTTGTGGGAGTTTCTTACCGGTGAACTATCATGTCCACCTCGTCCTGCTCCCCCTGTCATGCCTGTTATTCCCAAGGAGACCGATGATGCTGCTCGCCAGAAGGCCTCTGATGATTATGCTGATGCTATGGAGTCTTTTTAGACTCAGTTTACTGCTTACAAGATATGGATTGATGAAGATGCTCGTGCCTCTGCTATTCTGGTTGCTAGAATGGAGGTGCATCTTACTGGTGATATTGTTGCTTTGTCTTCGGCACAGTTGATGTGGGCGCATCTTCGCGATCGCTATGAGCCTGCTGGTGACTCTCTTTACCTTGCTATTGTGCGGCAGGGAGCGATCGCTTCTGGCGAGGTGATTCTCTGTGGATGAGTTCTATCTTGTGACTATCTTGATATGGCGTCGGCTTGATTCACTGGTTTCAGAGGTTTGCCGCACTTGCCAATGTTGTCAATGTCAGCATTCTCATTTGGAGCTTTGCCGCATCTACGACTTCCTGACACGTCTTCGGGCTGAATTTGAGCAGATTCGTGCCCAATTGCTTGCTCGTCATCCTCGTGTGACTCTGTTGGAGGCTCTTACTACTATTCGTACTGAGGAGACTCATCTTCGTGGTGCGGGCCTACTAGTGTCTCCGTCAGTCTTAGCGGCGCCTCGTTCTACTCCTCTGTCAGTGGCGCCTACTCCAGTTTGGGCTACTGGGAGTGGAGGTCTTCACTGCACCTACTGCGACAAAAATGGCCATGTGGAGCGATTACGCTACTGAAGAAGAAGGATCTTGCTTTCGTCAAATGTCGTCCTCCTAAGAGCAATGGAGGCTCGGCGTTCCTCTCGCGGACTCCTCCTCGCCAGACTTCTTTGGTTACGACTCTACTTAGGAAATTCTTACGCTCTTCGCGTCGCATGGCTGCCTCTACACGAGCATGATCATTTGGTTACTGCTACTCGATCTTCAATGAGAGACCACCCTCCTCATTAGGTATCACACCATGGATTCTTGACTCTAGAGCTTCTTTTCATATGACATCGATCCTACTATTCTACATTCCATTAGTCTTCATGTTGCTCCTACCCTTTGCGCATGCGCAGATGGTACTTCTCTCTTTGTTGCGGGGCAGAGGCACTCTTTTGTTGTCCTCTTTTCATGTTCCTCTGTTTCTTATGTTCCCAAAGCCGACCATGCGGCTCATATCCGTTGGGCGACTTCTTGATCATGGTTGTCGAGTTATTCTTGATTCGACTCTTGTTGTGTTCAAGATCGCCACACGGGGGCTCTAGTTGGGACTGGCCCTCACCGCTATGACTCTCAGTGTCTTTAGGAGCTTGACTGGCTTCATCTACCTTCCGCTGCCTCTGCCAGTCTCTCTGTTTCCTCTCCTGCTTTAGCATCCGTTGCTTCTTCTACCGGGACTTTTGCTCAGTGGCATCACCGTTTGGGTCATTTTTGTGGTTCGCGTCTGTCTTCTTTAGTTCGTCGTAGTCTTTTAGGATATGTCTGGTGATGTCTCTTTACATTGTATGGGTTGTAAACTTGGCAAACAGCTACAACTCCCCTACCATTCTAGGGAGTCTATATCCCAGCGTCCTTTTGATCTTGTTCATTCTGATGTTTAGGGTCCGGTTCCTTTTGTTTCAAAAGGGGGTCATAAATATTATGTTCTTTTTATAGATGATTTCTCTCGCCATACTTGGATATATTTTATGTCCTCTCGTAGTGAGGTTTTATCCATCTATAAGACTTTTGCCACTATGATTCGTACTCAGTTTGATTCTCCCATTCGTGTTCTTCGTCTTGACTTCGGCGAGTATTTGTCGAGAGCTCTTCGAGGTTTTCTTGCTACACAGGGCACTCTTTCTCAGTTTTTTTGTCCTGGTGCTCATGCTCAGAATGGTGTGGCTGAGCGCAAGCATCATCATCTTCTTGAGACAGCTCGTGCTCTTATGCTTGCTTCCGCTGTTCCGCCTCACTTCTAGGCTGAGGCTGTTTCCACTGCACCGTTGGCCCTGGATCTACCACCACCGTCCACATGCTGTCCCATTTGTGGCAGTCGTGGCCTGCCACCGCTTGCCCTACTGTCGCAATTGTCATGTTGCACCTATATACTATATCTTGTATGTGGCCGTCATAATACAGGATGCATGATATAGAGGTGATAGAGCCGGCACAATGAGGATAATGGCATAACTCGTATTCCTAATGTACATCCGAGAGATCAGAATTTAGGTGTTAGAAATTTGAAAATAACTAAAATTTATAATTCACCGTTAAAACTTTTTACATCCACGATCGTCTACAGGTCTTTTGCCTCCACAGAGAGTACTTTTCTGTATCCACCCTAATATGTGCACCCAAAAACCCCTTCCTCAAAATCAAGCGCTAAGATGTTTTTCGAGACCACTTCATCAAATCGATGGTCCAAATCATTTGGTTCATCCACCTATCTATCCTCTAATCTTCTAACTAAACTAATCTTTACCCCTCAAGAATTGTTCCTCCCCCCCCCAGCAGATCTCGCCCTCTCCTCCCAGCGCCTTTTTCCTGTCCCCTCCCTCCCTCCCCGTCCGTGCAGCCCGTCGGCCAAAGCCCGTCGCCTGGCGCCCGGCGCCCAGCGCTGGCGCCCGTCGTCTGCCGTCGCCCGTCGCCCATCGCCCGGCGCCCGGCCGGAGGCTGCTTTCGAGGCCATCGCCCGAGGGGAAGTGGCCCGGTGATCGCTCCGTCGACCGGCGCCTCGATGGCGGAGGGCCCCGGAGGAGGATCTTGCGATCGAGATGCCCGTGGTTGGGGTGTCGAGATCTCTGCGGATGGAGCAGAGGCGTGGGAGAGCGGAGCAGAACTTGCAGGATGCCTTCCAGGATCTCAACGCCCTCATGGTTTGTTTCTCTTTGCTGCCTAGGGCTTGAGACCATGTCGTCATTTAGGCCCGTTGGCAACTTGGAACCGGACTGTTTCTCCTAGAATCTGAAATAAATCAACCAAACGAAATAGGACTCAAAGCGTTTCCAGCGAATCGTTTCTAATTTTTACACGCCGTGGTCGAATCGGCTAGCAACCCGTTCCTCCGGATTCTGATTCTACCTGAAACGTTTCTACCAAGAATCCGGAACCGTTTCCGTTTCTACTAGAATCTGGAACCGTACCAAACGGGGCCTTAGTGCTTGTAATGGAGTACAGTCATCTGAGATTGGATCACCATGCTCTAAATCACAACTGAATTCTTCATAACTTCGTGGGCATCCTTTCTATCCAGAGCAAAGCCAAGGAAATGATGGAGTTAGCAGAGCCAAGGAAATGATGGATTTAGGTTCGTGCAAGGGGGAATTGGGGGGTTGTTTTCTTGCTGATTCCTAGGGCCAGAATTTTCAATTGGGTTTCCACACAAAGAAATCATATGATGATTCTTTTTTTCTTTGTCCCCAATGAATCACAATCGCTGAATACTTCCGTGACATGGGATATAATGTTAGTATGATGGCTGATTCTACTTCCCGATGGGCTGAAGCATTACGTGAGATTTCAGGACGTTTGGTATGATGCTTCTCCATTACCATTTTCCCTTTTGTTGATTTTTTTTTGTTTTTGAATTCATGTTTACTGCTGTGTACTATATGCTCTGATGTAAATGAAAATCCTTTTTTAACGATTTTTCATGTTCCTGACAACACGATTCACTATTGGGGTTTAATTTCTACTCCATTGTCTTGATTCAGGATTAGGATTAGTACTGTTTATTTTCTTTCCATTCAGTAGCTTATTGTTGTTAAGGAATTCATTGGCAGTTGACAGTACTCTTCAGTTTTAAGAATGGCATTGCAGGTGGCAGAACAAATTTGTTGAACCAGAAGTAAAATCTTCAACTGATACATCATACATGAAATATTTACTGACATCCCATAAAAGAAAAGAACTTACTGATAAGGCATTTAACTACTAGGAAATTATTTGGTGTTTGAATTTTCTCTTGCATATATGTTTTAATGACTGCTTTACTGCATAGTAATGTGAATTTTTAAACTAATGGTGTGCTTAATATGCTCCAGGCTGAAATGCCTGCAGATAGTGGTTACCCTGCGTATTTGGCTGCACGTTTGGCTTCCTTTTATGAGCGTGCTGGTAAGGTGAAATGTCTTGGCAGTCCAGATCAGACAGGCAGTGTCACAATTGTTGGTGCCGTCTCTCCTCCTGGAGGTGATTTTTCAGATCCTGTTACCTCTGCAACCCTTAGTATTGTGCAGGTAAAGAAACAACTAGATTACCCCAACCTTTAGGTCCAACGTTACTGACAGCATATTCATTGCTTTGATACTATTAACTGCTCTAAATTTCAGGTCTTCTGGGGATTGGATAAGAAGCTGGCTCAAAAAAGCATTTCCCATCTGTGAATTGGATCATTTCTTACTCAAAATACTCCAAGGTTATTCCCTAATTTGCCTGTGTACTGTTAAGCTCATTAGCTGTTATTATGCTTGGATGTTGAAGTTTGTTTCCTGTAATGTTTGTCTCCCTTTCATCATTTACTACTGGCTTTTGCTGTATATATGTGTTTACATGCATTAAATTGATGTTTCTTCATGAGGTATTTGTTTCGTCTACGCTGTATTTGTGTTATACTAACATACTATCGTCTGCGCTGTAGGCTTTGGAATCCTTTTATGAAAAGTTTGATCCAGATTTTATTGATATTAGAACAAAAGCACGTGAAGTGTTACAGAGAGAGGATGATCTAAATGAAATTGTCCAGGTATTCTTTTTCACCTTGTGTCTCACTTGCTGATGATTCCAGTCCGAGAAGCAATAGTTGAAAGTTGAAACACTTCAACTTGGTGCTCTTGTTTCCTGTGTCACTTTTTGGAGAATTCCTGTGTCAGTTGATTCAATCATGTTTTTAATGGACTTTGAATTGCTTAAATCTTCGATTTGTACTATCGTGTTATTGTAAGCTCGGAAAACTTCCGTATAGACATTGAATTGGTGCTTTTGTGTTTTGTGTAATGTTAATTGCTGCCACAACAAATGATCATAGTATTTTTTTTAAATCAAATTTCCAGCTTGTTGGTAAAGATGCACTGGCATAAACTGACAAGATTACGCTGGAGACAGCCAAGCTCCTCAGGGAAGATTATTTGGCCCAGAATGCATTTAAGCTGTGAGTGGAGGCTATTCAGTGTGGTTCCAGAGAACATCAAGGTACGTTGAAACATTTATCCCAGTTACCTGCTAGATTTCTCTTTTTTTATGTGTTAGCATCCTCTTGGTGTTGCAAATTTTGTGTATTTTGCATCCTAGGGATCCACTTCGTAATCAAAAGCAGAAGAGAAACCGCGATGGGTAGGACTTTCCGCTAATGTCATCGCTGCAGTTTGCTTGTTTGTTTCAAGAGTGGTGCTTCCATGCTTTTCTTTTTTACAATTGCACAAATATTAAAGAATGAATGAAGAATTGCACAAATATTAAAGAATGAATGAATGAAGAATTGCACAAATATTAAAGAATGAATGAATGAAGAATTGCACAAATATTAAAGAATGAATGAAGAATTACACGGACATCACGGCAGAGGTCAAGCGAACCAAAACATTAATTCCTTGGATACTGTAGCTACAGTAATTACACGGCATCACGGCGGTGGCCAAGAAGCGAACCAAAACAGGAGAACATCAAGATTTAAGGAAGCGGCCAAGAAACTTTGAAGGCATCAACCTGAAGCGGCCAAGAAGCGAACGGAAACCTCAATTCCTCGGTTTACTGTAGCTACAGTAATTACACGGGCATCGTGGCGGAAATATGGTTGGAGTCCGTTAATTCATTGTGAGTACTATTATTTATTTATTTATTATACTTTGTCTTACCGTAGCACAATTAATGTTTTTAGATGATGGTCCATAATAATGCATGTATAGGATGGGAAGCTGTTGAGGGCGAAGTTTCTCGTGGACCTACTGAACTACAATGAGAATGAATCGAAAGACAACATTCCTGAAGTTATACGGGAAATCCTTAATCGTATCAGAGATTAGATTATTTTTAATGATAAACAATTGCGATGTTACGTTATGCACTTGTTTATGTAATCAACGATATAATAATTCTCTGTATCTTTGTTTTGTGCTTCTATTATAATCACATCTTACTACACTTGATTACCAAAACATATAACACCTTTTGCTTATTTGAATTGTATTACTAAATATCGCCGTAGCGTTAGCACGGGCATTATGCTAGTAACTAAAATAGGTGAGTTTGTTTGTGACTTTGTGGGGTTTGTTTGTGACTTTGTGGGGATTGTTTAAACAGATAAGAGGGGAGTTTGTTAGGAGTTAATTGAATCAAGAAATAGATGAGACCGAGAGTATAGGACCAGTAAGTTGGTACCAAAAACGGAGTTGCCCCTGTTATGAGATAAGATATTTCGTAACCATATTCAGTTGGACTCTATGTCTATGTTTTTTTGGATAAAGGAAGCTTTTATTAATTTCAAAGGCATTACATCGAGAAGATACTCTATGTCTATGTGTAGGTGAATCCGAATCTATCTCTTGCTATTTTATTTATATATTGGGTATCTCTTTGTACAAGAGATCAATCTAATAAAGCGAGAGTGTTTTCCTCCCCATATTATGTGCTTCTTCCTGTGTTGCTATGATTGTGTTGGCGAATTAATTGGTTGATCGTGGATGAATGACTACGTTTCACAATACCCTCCACAATTGTCGTCATCAACTTCCTGTATAGAGTATGTACCCTACTTGTTTGGCACTGTGCACTGCCTGAAAAATCTATTTCCAGATCATAAAATGCTAATACATCTTAAAAATCAATCCAAAATATCCAAATATCTAAAATGAACAGTAGCAAAGAAGTCAGTTCTGGTTAGACACGAATCATGCAGCAGCAGTGAAACATGAGTTGAATACGAAAAAGCAACTGTTCCAAACCCTGTTCTAAAAAACAACTGAATACGAAAAAGCAAGCAACAGCAAACTCATGCTAATTCTCCTCGATTCCACATGGAAAAAGAAAAAGGAAACAAACTTCGATACGGAAAGAAAGAGATGACCGCCACGGATGCACTGTCGTCAATCTTGCCGCAGCATTGTAGTTGAGCGGCCACAGCCCATGCATCTGTCTCTGGCATATTGCATATTGCAAAGATTGTTCGGGAGAACTGCTTTTAGGATTAGAGACCACTACGAGTTACATCAATCATGGATAATTTAGTGATCCGATGCCCATGTGACAACCAACGTGTTGAAAACTGACAGATAGAACGAAAAATCGAGATGTCAGAACAGTGTTCAGTGACAGAACGGATTAACACAGCCGTATGTTGGGAGTCACAACTGATGGAAAATATGGACAGCCATCCTGAGAATAGGATGACACAATTTCATACAAATTATACTGCAAGCTTATGTTTCAACTTCCAACGGAAACTTGTAGCAACTGTTGAAGAAGCACGCCCCTGCTGAAACAGTTGAACAGGATGAGACCAAATTCTTCTCTATTTGGGCAGTGCAAAAGAAGCATGCCCCTGCTGAAGCAGCTAGTAATTAAGGGTGCGTTTGGTAGAGCTCCCAGCTTCAGTTTCCTCATGAGAAGTTGAGGAGTTCTACCAAACAAGAAAAGATCAACCACCTTCACATAGGAATCCGAAGAAGTGATTCATGTTTTTTGACTTGCAACTTGGGAACCAAAAAAAAACCTGCTCCCCACCTGATTCACAACCTCCCAGTTATGAACCTCCCCACTAAGTTTATAACTATTTCTTAAACAAGAATCACTTCTACCAGAGAATCGATTCTATAGAGATCAGGATCTAAAGCTCTGCCAAACAGACCCTAACTAACAAGGCAGCTCATACCGGCTGTTACAGACAAATAAATGACCTGAAGAATGAGTAGAACGAGATAGTTAAGAATACATGTAAATAAACCAAATACACATATCCAGGCAACATTAGCTTGCCGCCGCATCAATCACACACAAACTCTGTGTTTAGTCTTTTGGAAGCAACACTCCCACATCATGGGGTTCTGTTCTGTGACATACACACACACCACTGCAGGCACATATGTCCCTATTATTTGAAGCACACACATAACCACAATCCAAACCAAATAAATTAATTCTTTCGAAAACACACCAGCTTGGTGGATGCACGTAGCATGCATCAAACACCTCAATTTATTCTTAAGAAAACACACCAACTTGACAAGCAAACTATGACACTCTTAAGATATAAAGTTGAACTGTTGCGGCCATGGAAGCAGTAGAAAGCTGCCAGGAGTCATCAGTATTTCCACCGCCAAACCTACAGATCAGTGATGATACAACTGATTAATGTAAGCAGAATTGATAGTGAAGACAACTGAATAGATGAGCAGATTAATGAATTTAGTCCACAGTGAGATTAGTTTGTCGATATACATCTTATGTATGTAGAGATTGCTGCAGATATATACACAGGATATGTTGATGGTATCTTATATGATACATACATGGAAGAAAGAAAAAAAAAAGCAATGGAGAGCATGTATATATATATATACCTGAGCAGTGATAATGGTTCACCGGAGAACTGAGCCTCTGCGCAAGGCCTTCTTGTAGTCCTGCGAGTGGTATGGCTTGAAGAGAGATGGGTCATGGCCGGCCTGTAGCCCGTCCCACTCCAGCTTCTCCCACCAGCTGTCGTCATGATCAGTAGTCATCTTGTCAATAGTGACATCTGTGTAGGCGTTGTTGGGCTTTTGCCTGTGCCATGGCCGGCCCACTTTGGCCCACTAAAAAGAACAAAAGGAGGGAGTAGTCGCTGCTGCCTGGAGGGTGCTCACGAGGGTTTCCTCGCCTTGCACTGGCTCCTGGCGGCGGTGGCGACTTGAGGGAAGAGATGGCTCCGTACGCGCCGGGGAGATGTGGATCGAGCTCCGGCTTGTGCGGGATCCCGTTGCTCCAGCTAGCTATAAGGGAAGCATCTCTCTCTCAAGTTGATATATACTTTTCTCTGGTTTTCCTGGTTCTACTACTGAGTTCCACCATCTGGTGCATTGGGTGTTTTCTTTGTGCTCGGTCGATTTCGGCGATTGGAGGTCTTTGGAGGTCTTTGCTGGTGGTGGTGCTGGTTTTGGCTTCATCGAGGTGGTGCCCGGTGGCCACGGGGTGGACTCTGTGATCTTGCGCTTCTTCCTCTGCATCTCGGGCTTCTGCATCGACTCTGTTCGTTGTAGAAGTGTCGGCATCGTATCCCCGAATCACTTTCCAGTGGCTGCGTGTGTAGCCTGGAAATTTGGTTTCTGGGACAGCGACCTGCTCGCGCTTTGCCTCGGCTTCGTCGGCTCGGATCCGGCGCTGTGTAAGGATTTTCTGATCCCCTCTGTTGGTATTGATTCAGTGAACCGATTGAGGAATTTGAGGGACTAGCCATCGAGCTAGAGGCTGTATTTCTTGATCTGGAGGCACTGATTTTAGTCCCTTTTGCTGCTCAATGATGATTAAGTTAACTGAGGTAATATAGACACGCTAGTTAGTGATTTTATACGTGATTCACCTTGTTTATGTCATTGTGACTAAAATTCAGCGTGGTTATCTTCTTTGTTTTTAAGTGACATGCTAATCTGGATTTAGTTCTGTTCGGAGGCTTGGCTTGTATTACTTTTCTGATCTAAATCTGGATCTTAGTTGTTAATAATCTGGCAACTCTGGATTAATCAATTCAGAGCTTTTCTCTGTTCGATGGTATTGGGAGTCCATTGTTGAGTTTTAGTAAGTTAAATTTGTTAAATAGTGCTGAGTTGTATATATATATTCACTAATATCAGATCTGTATAACTTTGTGATATATCGCAAATATTGGTGTTGGAGGGCTCCTTTGGAGCAACCCATCGATTACTTAAATCGAGAGCAAATTCATTAAAACAAACATGAGCTTTATCTGTTTTGTTTAATCTGCTCATTGTCCATACTTGATACCATACATATATGTGGTGCGATCATGAGTTTATGTGCTTACAAGCTTGTTCCGATAGAAATCATGATGTTCTCATATGTTCACTGGCAATATGGATAATATATGCTTAGTCATATCTGGGTTAAGTGATTGTTTCATTATGCTCATCTTGCAATTATTTCAACAATCCGAAACCAAACTTCGTAATGGCCTCCGTAGTAGTGGCGTAGTTAAGCTTTGAGATCTTTGGCGGCTCGACTTTAATATTGGCGAGCACGTGCTAGGTTGTGGTGATGGACCTTAAGGTTTTTGGGTGATATGCGGTCCTCCTTGCCCCTATTCCCTTTCGATGAGGAGAATAGGCGCTGGGAGGAAGCGAATCCGCCCCTAGCTACGATTGTTGGCCGTAGTCTCAAATAGGCTTTTCGACATCTACTCAAACTACAAGGCGGCGAAGGAAGTGTGGGATGACCTAGAACAAAGTTCTCTGAAGGGACAACGGAATGAAAGCTTCATAGTCGAGAACTACGAATTATAAGATGGTAGAGAATCGGTCTATTATGGAGCAGTCCGAGAGCTTGACTCCGTTAGAGACTGAACGATATGGTATCTCTTGCGAGAGCTTTCAGTTAATGTGATCTTGGCTAAATTGCCGCCCTCGTGGCGTGACTTTGTGACCGCTCGTCGACACATAAAGGCGCTGGTGTTCCGAACGGGCAGCTATAAATGTCGAGGAGCGAGCCCGTGCTAGTGGAGGTAAGCACTCCGTCCCAGTCGAGCTCACTTGGTTGACACCAAGACCTTCAACGCCGGTGGTGGAAAGAAAAAGAAAAGCCCGAACGGTGGCGCAAAGGGAAAGAACATGAAGAAAGGAGGATTTGATGCCGCTTCGTTTGTGGCATCGTCGAACTTCTTGCCGGAGGTGCGCGACCGTGAACGCAAGGACCGACACCGAAGCCAGCGAAGCGGCCGTAAGGCCGGCGCCGTTGCGATGGCGCCCTCGGCTCCAGCGATGGGTATGTACCTAGAGCCTTGATGGTGATTCATCATTTGATTGGTGGATCGTCTGGTGCAACGCATCATATAGTTGCTTGTGAACCTCTTTCACTTCATTTGAGGTCAAGATTGTGGATCCGTCTTGATGGGCAGCGAGCGGCGGCACGAATCGAGGATTGGCGGTGCACTGAAGCTTACCTCGGGCAAGGCGCTAGTTCTTCGCGACGTCTTTATGCGTGCCACGATCGCGGCGTAACTTGATCGATGGAGTACGCCTTGTGTAGGCGGGCGTCGATTAGTGTTCGAGTCTAATAAGGTCATTTTGACCAAGTATGGTGCCTTTATTGGCAAGGGGTATGATAGAGGCGGCATGTTTAGTCTCTACTGTCTTGTGTCGAATAATATTTCCATTTTCAATGTGGTTTGTAATAAAAGTCATGATGTATGGCATTCTCGTTCATGTCATTTGAATTTTGAGGCTATTAGCGGTTGAGCAAAATGAACTTAATTCAGAATATAACTATGAGAAGGGTTCTAAGTGTGAAGTGTGTGTGCAAGCTAAGCAACCCGAGAAAACCGTTTCACTTTCGATTAGAAGGCGGAGCACCTCTCCACTAGAGCTAATCCATTACGATCTTTGTGAGATGAATGGCATTTATACTAAAGGTGGCAGCGCTATTTCTTTACTCTCATAGATGATAGTACTGAATCTTCTTATGTATACTTGCTTAAAAGTAAAGATGAAGCACTAGATTTCTTTAAAATCTATAAAAGTGAAGTGGAAAACCAACTAGAAAAGACAATAAAAGCGGCTAAGGTCCGATGGGGAGGTGAATACATCTCTAAGGATTTAGCCCTCTTGTGAAGAAAGTGGTATCATTCATGAAACCACACCTCCCTATTCTCCCCAATCTAATGGGGTAGCGGAACGAAAGAACCGAACTCTATGTGACTTGGTTAACTCCTTGTTACAAAGTTGGGTATGTCGGTCCGATGGTGGGGAGGCGATTCTCACGATTAACTATGTCCTAAATAGGGTGGCACCTGCATGGCGAGAGTAACTCCTATGAAGGATGGAAGGAAAGAAAGCGAATATGTCTCATCTTAAATGCGTGGGGCTGCCTCGCTAAGGTCGACTGCCGTGCATCAAGAAGAGGAAACTAGGACCTAAGATGCAGTGCTGTGTCTTTCTAGGATATCTTGCTATGACCTGACTTATAGGTTTCTAGTGGTCAAATCCGAGACGAGCGAAGTCATTGTAAATGACCTTATGGAGTCTCGTGATGCGGCGTTCTTTGAGACTATCTTTCCTATGAGATCTAATGAGATAATCACACCAGATAGCTCGAGTGAGCACTACTCTATCCCTCCTGAAGTGGCCGAGCCCACTCCTGACTTGGAGTTGAGGAGGAGTAAGAGGCAGAGGACTGAAAAGTCATTTGGTGATGATTTTGCCACTTATCTTGTAGATGATGAGCCACGTACCCTCTCTGAGGCATTCGCATCTCGATCGAGAATCTTTGGAGGAAGCGATTAAATGAGTGAGATAGATTCTATCATCGCTAACGGAACGTGGGAAGTCGTCGATCTACCAAGTGGATGCAAACCAGTGGGTTGCAAATGGATATTCAAGAAGAAGAGGAGACCTGATGGTACTATTGAAAAGTATAAGGCCCGCTTAGTGGCTAAGGGTTTCACTTTCGAAAGAGGGTGAAGACTACTTTGATACCTATTCGGTGGCGGATTACCTACTATCCGGTGTGCTTATAGCGATGGGCTGCGACATGTAATCTCCTAGTCCATCAAATGGACGTAAAGACCGCTTTTCTTAATGGAGATTTGGATGAGGAGATATATATGCACGCGAATGATTAATGGTAAAGGGACGGGAGAATAAGGTTTGTCGCTGATTAAGTCTTTGTATGGTCTTAAGCAAGCCCCAAGCAATGGCATGAGAAATTTGATAACACATTGACATCTGTTGGGTTTTGTGTGAATGAAGCGAACAGATCGTGTATTATCGGTTTAGAGGCGAGGTGTCATTCTATGTCTTTACGTAGATGACATATTGTCATTTGGGACCGACTTAGATGTTATCAATGAGTCGAAAGAATTTCTCTCCTCAAACTTTGATATGAAGGATCTAGGAGAAGCGGATGTTATTCTTAACATCAAGCTTATTAAGGGAGAATGGGATCACGCTTTCGCGATCCCATTATGTGGAAAGATCTAACCGCTTAGCATATGGATTCTAAACTGCCTCCGCCCTATGATCCGAATATGAGGCTTTGCAAGCACCTTGGTGAAGGTGTTAATCAACACTGTATTCACAAATAATTGGATCCTTGATGTATCTCTGTGGCGCTACTAGACACGACATCTCATATGCACGTTATCTGATTAAGCCGTTACGGCTAATCCGGGAGATGATCACTTTGGGTAGCACTACATAGAGTACTTAGGTATCTCAAGGGTACCATGAAGCTTGGAATCCATTACTTTGGCCATCCGGCTATCCTAGAAGGATTCAACGATTCTAACTGGATCGATGACTCGGATGAGATGAAGGCTACTAGTGGATATCTTTTCACTATAGCGGTGGGGCCGTGTCATGGAAGTCGCAAAAGCAATTTGTCATCACACGCGCTCAACCATGGAGGTGAATTAGTTGCTCTAGATTCAGCAATTTGTGGAAGCGAGAATGGCTCAAGGAGCTTCTTCGACCTACCGATCTTTGGAAAAGCCGATTCCAGCTGTCCTAGTATATTGCGATAACCGGACTGTCATAGTCAAGGTTAAGAATAGAAAAGACAATATGAAGTCCTCGAGGCATATTAAGAGGAGACTTAAGTCTGTTCGGCATGCAAGAGAGACGGGTGTTATTGTTGTAGAATACACTCAGTCTGGTAGTAACCTAGCTGATCCTTTTACAAAGGGTCTACCTAGGACGACTATCGAAGCAGCGTCTAGAGGAATGGGGCTTATACCCTGTTAGTGGTAACCAACAGTGGTAACCCATCTGTTGACGGCGATCCCGAATCGAGGCTCAGGGACAACTAAGGCGTGTGTCTTGTAAAGCACGCCTAATAAAGCCCCACTCGCTGCAGTGCTTATTCTGTAAGGCAGGATGAGGTGAAAACCTCTTAATGAGTTCGAAGCCATAATAAGGCTAGGGAATTGTCCTACAGGATTCCCTTGAAGAACGAACCTATGTGAGTTGATCGTGGGGTCGCGATCCGTGAGAGTTTAGGGTATACTCTCTAGAGAGCTCATGAATGGATACAAGGACATGACCGTAACGTCCTGCCCCGCTAGAGGTGCAGTTTTGCAGCCTAGTACTGCGTGCTATCTGGATGAATGCCCTCACATCAAGGCTATGGATCAAGGCGTAGTCCTCCACTGTCTGTGTCGGGTTGGATTTCTTGTAGCTAAACAATGGTTCAAACCTTTGCGGTACCTATGTTGAATAGCAGTATATTAAACAAGATTTCACAGTGTCATTACCATTGTCGATTGAGGCAAAAGGGTGGGGATTGTTGGGCTTTTGCCTGTGCCATGGCCGGCCCACTTTGGCCCACTAAAAAGAACAAAAGGAGGGAGTAGTCGCTGCTGCTGGAGGGTGCTCACGAGGTTTCTCGCCTTGCACTGCGGCTCTGGCGGTGGCGACTTGAGGAGAGAGATGGCTCCGTCTGCCGGGGAGATGTGGATCGAGCTCCCGGCATGCGGGATCCGTGCTCCGGCTAGCTATAAGGAAGCATCTCTCTCTCAAGTTGATATATACTTTTCTCTGGTTTTCTGGTTCTACTCTTGAGTTCCACCATCTGGTGCATTGGGTGTTTTTGCTTTGTGCTCGGTCGATTTCCGGCGATGGAGTCTTTGGAGGTCTTTTGGTGGTGGTCTTGGTTTTGGCTTCATCGAGGTGGTGCGGTGGCCAGGGTGGACTCTGTGATCTTGCGCTTCTTCCTGCATCTCGGGCTTCGCGCCGACTCATTGCGTTGTAGAAGTGTCGGCATCGTATCCCGAATCACTTTCCGATGGCTGCGTGTGTAGCCCGGAAATTTAGTTTCGGGACGACGACACCTTTCGCGCTTTGCCTCAACCGTCGGCTCGGATCCGTGTTGTGTAAGATTTTCCGATCCCCTCTGTTGGTATTGATTCAGTGAACCGATTGAGGAATTTGAGGGACTAGCCATCGAGCTAGAGGCTGTATTTCTTGATCTGGAGGCACTGATTTTAGTCCCTTTTGCTGCTCAATGATGATTAAGTTAACTGAGGTAATATAGACCTGCTAGTTAGTGATTTTATCTGTGATTCAGCACTGTTCATGTCATTGTGACTAAAATTCAACGTGGTTATACTGCTGCTGTTTAAGTGACATGCTAATCTGGATTTAGTTCCTGTTCAGAGGCTTGGCTTGTATTACTTTTCCTGATCTAAATCTGGAACTTAGTTGTTAGTAATCTGGCAACTCTGGATTAATCCAATTCTGGAGCTTTTCTCCTGTTCAGTAGCTGTTGGGAGTCCATTGTTGAGTTTTAGTAAGTTAAATTTGTTAAACAGTGCTGAGTTGTATATATATTCACTAATATCAGATCTGTATAACCTGTGATATATCGCAAATATTGGTGTTGGAGGGCTCCTTTGGAGCAACCCATCAGTTACTTAAATCTGAGAGCAAATTCTGTTAAAACAAACATGAGCTTTATGCTGTTTTGTTTAATCTGCTCATTGTCCATACTTGATACCATACATATATGTGGTCTGATCATGAGTTTATGTGCTTACAAGCTTGTTCCAGTAGAAATCATGATGTTCTCATATGTTCCTGGCAATATGGATAATATATGCTTAGTCATATCTGGGTTAAGTGATTGTTTCATTATGCTCATACTGCAATTATTTCAACAGGCGTTGCAAGAAGTCTTGGGGATTAACGACTTGTGGAGAAGCTGTCCAGTTACTCGTCTAGTGCTATAACAGCCCATCTTCTTCTTGTTGCACCTCTCTATATCTTCTTTGCTTTTAGAAGGGCCACACATATTTAGGTGGAACCTATCAGCGCTCCAACAGAGCTTTCTACGACTTTTAACACCAAGGACTGAATAAACCTCATGTCCATGATAGTGGCATATGCTTGATGATATTGCGTTTGGACACGGCAGACCAAAGAATCAATGCATAGTACCACCAGTTTGGACAATCCCTCCTCTGGCCATAGTATGGCATGGAGCTGCAAACATCCCAACAGAATCATTCGCTGGAGACTTGGGACTTGGACAACCGGACTTTTGAGGTCAAGAATTTTTACTAATGTGCCTGAGAGGTCCAACTCCTCAAGTATTGGGAATGGCCCACGTAATGTAAAGACCAGCAATCTTGCACAACCAGCCAAGGAGATACGGGATATTTTAGCTCCCTTGTTATGATCCCCTCCTACCCCTGCATTTAAGCTGAATGATTCAAGTGATGGAGGGAGGTTTTCTAGGCCAACATGTTCCAAATCAACACAACCATCTAGGACCAGAGTCTTGAGGCCAGTTGCCCTTGAGAGGTTCGGCAAAACTCGCATGGTGATGTTCCTAGATAGGTCGAGGAGCTCCAACTTCCCCATATCAATGAATTCATCATTTTGGCCTGCTTCCCAAGAGCTTGTAGTCTCAGTTATGCGAAGCTTGCGCAGCATCTGCAGTCGTCGCCAAGCAATATTATTGCCCCAATCTGTGTTGCATATGTCCAGGACCCACAGGCTTTGAAAAAATTCCAATTCTGGTCTACCTGGCTTCTCCTCTATTTCTTGTTGCTGTTTTGGTGTTTGTTCCTCTTGTTGATCCTTGCAACTATCTAATCCGAGGAATCTTAGGCTATGGCAACAACAGAAAGGCGGTGAAGAAAAGCTAAAGGTGCATCGACTGAGTTTTATTACATGCAGTTTCTCTGATTGTTGAAACATGTTATTGGGTAATGATGATACTGGATGATCGAATTCACTTTTGATTGCCAAGAAAAATGATGAAGCTTCTGGCTGCACAGTTGGTATACTTATCTGCCCTTGACTATTGGAGTATGTGATTTCTGAGACCCAACGATTTCGTTGAGTCTGAAGTTCAACACCAAAAGCAGGCAATTTGTTAGATGAATAATCCTCTAGTATAATCTCTTTATGCAGAGCAGCACCTATCTCCCATGCTTCGTCTTCATGTCGTATAATTCCATCACAAACCCAATAGCTGGAAGCATGGGTAGCCCAGTTGTAGCCCATGATGTCTTGGCATATAATTCAATGACAAGAGATACAAGCAACATTGTGCAGCTATTTCTGTGGTAATGCCTGGCTTATGTGTGTATCTAGCAATTTCTCTAGCCTCTGCTGTTAGTGAAGCATTGACGCTATGTTGAATATCCGTAAAAAGATAAAGGTGTGAATTATCCACTCTTTCTTTTAATTCTGGGTTGAGCCGAAGCCTCCCTCTGAAGGTCCACAACACTCTATTATCATTTGGACTAAACCAGTCATGTCGAGGAAAGCCAAAATTGGCTATGTCAACTGTGTAGCCACCTCCGTTTTGAAAAATCACCAAGCAACTGAGGTCCCTAATGGTTTGATAGATCTCCCTTGTGACGTCCTGTATCTCAGCTCTAGAGCCTTCATCTACCCCGCTGAAATCATCCTCCTCATCTTGCCTATCAAAAACAGCCATAACCTGTGGAAGCTTCAGTTCCTCCACGATTGCCCTCTGGAGTGCTCTTCGGCTTTTCCAGCTGGAGCAATCGACATGGATGATCTTGTTGAATGTCTTCCTTAGAGACGGCGGAGAGTCCTTAGCTATGGCTCTAAGCACTGCAAAGCACCCAATCCAGACCATCCGTCATAGTAGATGGCCTTGTGTGCTCCACTCCTCGTATCCTCTAGATAAGGAATTATCCGTTGTACCGGCCTCAATGGTGACTGGATAAATCTTCTGCATTAATTGATGGCAGTTAGTGAGATCACCTCACATGAGTAGCAGTTTTTCTTTAAAAAAAATAAAGATGCAGGCTGGCAAAGCTAGAAGTAGTGATCGGTGGAACATGCATAAAAGGGTCAAATTGTTATGTCTGTTATGTTTTGATCAGGAACACCAGATTGGGCACTTATGCCTGCTCGCCAGTACTTTAGTAAGGTTTCATAATGTTGGTGTCAAAAACTTGAAGTAGGATTTATCAGCAACAACATACCGGATGAATATCGGGTTCTGTGTTTCAAGACGTACCAACCGATTTGATCATGTAATCGGTAAGGAAGATATAAAATACACTAAAGCCGATCTCATAGAGCAATCATCTTAGATCCAATAAGCCAAAAGCCAATCAGATCGGGGGTAACGGTAAGTCTAGCCGATTAAGGCTAACTAGAGGATAAATGTAGATTAACTTCAAACAAGGTGATATGCAACAAGATCAGAGAAAATCGAACCTAATTGACGTAATCGAAGATGACAAACAATCGGCGATGCACAATTTTATTGATCAAATTGAATTACAAGAAAAGATCTAAATTACAGAAGCTACTCCTAATCGACAGGAACATAAAAGATGTATTTGTTAATTGGACTGTGTTGTTTTTTTGCTTCACCTCCGATCGTTTTCTATACCCATTGGCCGATTGTGTCCTATTATAACACGCTACAACATATCATCCGTATTGGCCTTAATTAGACGGCTTTTCCTTAAAGACTCAACTGTAACCAAATGTTCCGCCTAGCTCTTTCCATATCACATATCGGCTATAATGTGTTGACTCTGAATTTCAACTATACCTATCAAATCTTGGTGCAAACACATATACAAGCTCACCAACTAAATGAGCTTCACAATTTCGAAATCAAAATGTATAGTCCCGTAGTCCGTGACATTTGGCTGTGCTCGCTATATATAACCAGATCTAGAATTTTTTAACTTTGTGATTATATATATATATATATATATATATATATATATATATATATATATATATAGACACACACACTTTTATGACTCGGTGGAGAGGCTTATTTTAAAATTTCAACAAAGCATTTACTTATGGGGATCAATACAACGTGTTTGTCATGCTTTGTATATATTAGTCATATCACCACACCATGACACAATATTACCGTCGGATGGTATCGGAAATAATCGATGACCACCAACAAACTATCGTATTAAGAAATTTACATAGCAGACTATCTGTCGGTAATACTTCTTCGAGGTCGATTATGCATCGGCAATTATACATGTATTAAGGACTGATTATGTGTCGGTAAATCTCATATTGTGGATCAAACAGTCCGTTGGTAAAACTGTCATAACTGACTATGTGTCGGCGAATATCTAGGAGTGAAAAAATTTATTAATTGACTGATCAGAGGAGCGCCGCGGCAAAATTCGGCGGGAGAACAAAAGACTACTAGGGTTTCCACTGCACGCGCGGCTCCTTCCCTCAAAATCCCCAAATTCCACCGCATCACGCGCGTATCCTTCCCCGTCGCCTTCACGCCCTTCCCGCCACCGCCCACGCTTCCGCCCACCACGCCCCACGAAGGCTTCCTACCCCACGCCGCCCCACCGCGACTTCTGTAAATGCCTTCGCCCCCGCCCCTCCGCCCGCCGCCGCCTACCACCGCCCTTACAGTGGCTTCCGCCTTGCCCCCCCACGCTTCACTTCCTGCCCCGCCGCCCCACGCCATTGCCTTCCCCCCGCATGGCCTCTCGCACCTCCCGCCCCAGTGCGCCATCCCCTACGAGCTCGCCTCCAGAACCTCGAGATCCACCTCGGCCCCATGCTCCGCCTCAAGTCCCTCGATGTCCCATCGGCCCTCGGCACTCGACCTCAAGCCAGCGTCATCCCTTCGATGCTCAACCTCAAGCAGCGTCATCCCTCTAGAGTCCACCTCTGGCCCTCCGGTGCTCAGCCACGCGCGGTCACCCTACACCTGAGCTCCCTCGACTAATCAGTGCTTCCTCCGGCTGGCGAGGTAACTTGACACTGGTTATAGTAGCCTCTTGTGACATGCACATTAACTTTATATCAGGAATCAATCGAAATGTTCACCACTAGATAGTGATGGAGTAGTTGGTGCATTTTGTTTGTTGCCATTGCCTAAGTATGAAACTCCATTCCTAACTTGAGAATCACATATTGGATTTAGATGACATTGGCTCTATCACTTTGACTGCATGCAATACTACTCTATCAGGGAAATATTCTTTCTTTTGCTTATGACTTGATAAGCTTGAGGACAAGCCACTGAGTTCTTGTTCTATGGGGATTTTGTTCCTGTGTTCAGGTGTGAGCATGACTATGATAAGCACATATTGGTTGATCCATTAGGGGCATATATTTGGGCTTGTCAGTAATGCGTCATATGAATTAATTATTAGTTAGATGTTGTAACGTCCCGAATTTTGACCCGATTTTAAATTTTGGAGTTATTTGAATTTTTTATGAATTAATCAACCTTTAATTGCATTTAATTGCATTTAATTGAATTTATCTAATTTTTACGGATTTATTGGATTTAATTGGAATTTATTTATATCATTTTCCTTGAGTAATTAAATACCAGAAAATATAATTATCAAAAATTAAAACTAATATTTTATTTAGGCTCAAAATGCTCTGAAATATTTTCTAGAATTTTTCTAGAATTTTTCGAATATTTTAGTGCCCTAAATAATTACTTTCAATTTAGGCATTTATTTTAATTAGAAAAGCGGAAAAATCCTAGCTACGGTGTTGGTAGGCCCAACAATCTTTAACGCCAAAAACCCTAATCGAGCGTCAATCCGCGCGATTGATTCCCGTCGGGCGGTCGATGTGGCCGGACGACCTCGGGACGAGGCGATCCTTGCCGCCAAATCGCCATTGGCGCGCAGATCATGTCGGGATTTCTTCGCGTCTCGAAATTGTCGGCGAGTGAAATAGGCGGCGTGCAGCACTTCACCCCTTCGTTTCCCCTCTCGCTCGTTAGCTCTCGTCCACCCTAGCCTCTCGAGGCTCGCGTAGTTCACGCTCTTCCCGCCGGTTTCGTTGTGCCCATAGTGTTCGCCATTCCCTTCGCCGTCAAGACCACCTCCGAGTTCACCAAGCGAGGCGCATCCGTGTGGTTACTTTTTCGGCAGGCGGAACCGGAAGCGCCGTCGCCGTGTCATCTTCTCCAACTCGAACAGCGGCGCGTAGTCTCTTCTTCAACTCCTCGCGTGCAACCTCGGTAGTCGATCTTCATCAAGCGCCTAAGGTAACGCCACGTAGGCCGTAAATAGTAAACCGCTCGGTTAGACTCGCGCCGTCGGATTGAATCAACGATCGAGAAGTAAATCGTATCGTGGCTTGATGGTTCGCCGTAGTAATGTCGACCTCTGGTAGGTCCTAGCATTCACCGGGCCCACATGTCGATGGGTGAGTCACGGTATTTGTGGCGTCGGCATAGCGTCATCCGAGCCCACATGTCGATTGACCGTGGCGGCGTGGCTCGCTCTGGTGCCGACACGTGTCAAGCGAGGAAAATCAGCGAAAATCGGTGGAAAATAGAAAATAATTCGGTTTATTCTTTTATGAATTTCAGCAAAATTAAAACGCTATAACTTTCGCATTTTAACTCGGTTTGAGTGATTCGAGTGCCCAAAAATTTGTAAAAATGTGAACTATTTATTGGTGATTTTTATTTAATTTTAGTGAATTGTTTGCTGTCTGTATTATATATTTATTGTGTGTTTGCTTGTATCGAGTAGACTCAGGGTTGCTTAATTAAATCGGGGAGAGTTTGAGGACCCGTCGCGAGAACCTCGACGAGAACCAACTCTCTTGAAGGCAAGTCGTGCTTTGACCATGTTAGCCTAGTTTTAAAAGTATATTTTGATTTCCATATTGCATGCTATGTTAAGTACAACCACTATTGATTAAATTGGGAAATGGTAGTTAAAAGCCAAACTTGTTATGCTACCTTGATTATAAATGTTTATATGCCTGAAACCTTGTTCACCCTAAGATGCTTAAATATGTTGGATGCTAATATGATGCCAACACGGGAGGCTAGACCGTGATTAGTCTGCTAGCTTTGCTTGTATCGTGGAATGACTTTCAAATATCAAATGAATATTGACTAAACAATTATGGGCGCATTTTGGAGAATCGATGATGTCATGAATTGGGCCGGGATAGCGACACGTGTGGTGCTATTCATGAGCGATGTGGAAAATGGCATGTGTTGCTTAAGTATAAAGTGGGGTGGGAAAATGATTTGAGCAGGGCAAGTGGCAAGAAGGCTTCGTGCAGTGGGCACGTGTGGCAATGGGATGTATGAAAAGATTGTGAAAGTGTGTGCGAGATGTATAAAATGGTTGTCTTGCAGGGACAATTAAGGACTTAACCTTGCGAGCCTTTGAGCTGAGTTCCGTGTACAACCACTTATGCGGAATGGGACGGACCTAGTTAAGTAGGTTTCTAATATCTTTCCTTTGATACCTCGGGGTGGATTACACAAAAAATGTAACATGTCACGGGGCGTACATCTTTGCTGACTTGGTACCCATCTAGCAGTATGTGCTGTTCTAA